>JAJOZX010000400.1:10000-297500 GCA_023014485.1 Bathynomus jamesi | reverse complement strand
GTCTCACTTGGTTGGATGCTGTAAATCAATTAGATTTGAATGCGATATAAAACCCGCTCATCTCAAATATTATTATTTTTTCAGGAGAGGACAGGCATCAGAGATCCTTTTTGTTTCAACTGAGGGAAGCAGAGAGCGACTTTTTATTCTTGACCTAATAAATCCGTCTCTTGATTCCTGTGATATTACTGATGCTGATGCATCTGTAACCAACTTCACGGCTTTTTCGACGTTCTGTGTGTGAATAGGGTATTGCTCAACTTTGAAACATTTTGTTTCGTACTCAAGCAATTCTTCATCACACAATTTAGAAGTGAGAGGTGGTTCACTGATATCAACCCTATCCCAGAAGATGATGTCTGTCCAATGTGGTGCTTTGAAGTCCAATTCTGGTACTCTAAATTCTCTGATTTTCCTTGTATTGGCTTCCTTACACTTTCTTCTCTGTATTATTCGATCGACTGCAACTTTGCGCAGATTTTGCTCACTATCTGACAGCAGTGATAGAAGAATATTTTCTGAGTGAGCGAAATAGGCATTCCGTGATATATAGGGCTGGGCAACTTTTTGTATATCTTGGGGTAACAGGTTGAACCTTTTTATCGCGTCAAAGATATGTTTGGGTCCATCAGGCAGATACCGTTTAAATTTTATATTGAACCAGTTAGGATCATAGTTTGTTACTATGAACAGAACAAGGCTACGTTTCTCTTTGGAGGGATTCTTTTGGGAGACATAATAACGACATAGTCTGTTTGCTAGAGTTAACCATCTAGAGTTGTTAAGGGGACCAGGCTTGAGTTTCTCTAGGCTTCCGTCAACATATCCTTCTCTTATGACCCCAAATATTATGAACATGTATTGTTGATCATTACTTAAATCCTCTATGAGCTCATCTGTGAGAACTGGGATGCTATCGGCCCCATCCCTAATTGGGGAGAACTTTACCACAGGCATCGCATGGCAAGTCTTAAGAGCATTACCAATAGATCCACTGAATGATCTTGGCCCAGTTGTTTTCCCGTCGTATCGCTCAAACAGATGCCTTAAGGGAAGTTCATTTGTATGTAACATACAAATACTCCATTGCAATGGTCGGTTCAGCTTCTGCTCGATGAAATAGATTATGGCACCTTTAGACCCAGTGTTGACATTCGTACTGTCGCACCCTATCACCTGGAGATTCTGGTCTTGTGTCACTTCATTCAAGTAAGCGAGCAACGATTCAGGTACATCACTTGCTTTTCCAGATTTAGGGTTCAAATGGTTAAGGTATTCTCCACCAGGCTCACTCAATAGTACATAATGTCCTTCAACAATCATATCCTGGTACCATTTACCATCTTTATTTGTCTTTACCAACGTCTTGTCTTTTCTCCCATCAAAATATAAAGCTTTAACATCACAATAACTTTGTGCAGCTTCAACTTGTAATGCTTTTCTCAATTTCTGTCTCTCTCTTCTCACCTTACTTCGATCATTAAAAAAGTCACTGTCTTTTTCGGTAATGATACCCAAATCCACCAAAGTAGCTGAAGCAATGGCCGATGCAGCCCTATCTGAAACACCAAATCTGTCGTCTTCCATGGCGAGATTGGGTAAAGGGGCTCTTATTTGAATGTTGGAGCATTCATAGTCAGACTCAGTTGTTGAACTTTCTTCTGTACTAGAGAGATCATTATTAGTATCAGGTAAAAGCACATCATCAATGACTACCTTTTCGAATTCTTTATGCATGATTATTTTTCTTCGCCTACTTCCTTCTTGCTCCTTCAACTTTCTTGCATTTCTTTTTGCTATAGATCTTGAAAGGGTTACACCCACACCGCCAATCACCATATTTCGCATAGTCCTCTGACCCTCAAGGAATTCCAGTTCTTTTTTGGGTATTCTTGATTCTTTTGGACAAACACAAATCCCTTATCAGCCATATGCAAGATGACATTGACCTCGAGTGAGAGTGATGTTTAGATAAGCGTCTGTGTGTTCTTAACTAGTTGGCAGTGGTGGGCACCGTTAACCAAAAAGTTAACTTCGTTAACCGCTAATCCGTTAACCAAAAAGATAACTTCGTTAACCGTTAATTCGTTAAACATGTAACGGAAGTTACCGATAAACCGTTAACGTTAACTTTTATTATAAAAAAAATGAAAAACACAATATATATATAATTTAATTTTCCCTCTTCTTCTCGTTCTCCATTTTGTCCATGAGATGCATGTTGCCCTTCATGAAAATTAGCATATCAAAGTTTTCATCAGACAGGGATGATCTCTTGGCCCTCAGGATGTCCTTGCCCATAGAGAACAAACGCTCCACTGCAGCACTGGAGGGGATGGCTGTGTTGAACTTGATGAACAAGTCCACCAACACTTGCTCACCCAAGAAGGCAGCATCTGTCAGCAAGTCCTTGGAGTTGGTCTCCAGCCAGGTCTTGACCAAGTTCTGGGCCTTGCCCTTGAGTGACCTGTGGCTTCTGCTGCTCTCTTTTGTCTGGATGACAGCACTGAAGAAGTCATCCTCCTCCTCCTCCTCCTCGTTGTTGCTGCCTCCACTGTTGCTGCCCACTTCGTTGGACTGCTGCCTCATGGCCTCCTCGACTGTACCCTCCATGCTTTTCCTCACCCTGGCGACCTTGGTGTTGTCATACTTTCCAACCAATGAGGCGAAACCTGGGATGGAAGGCAGCAGCCAGCTGGCATTCGTCATCCTCCAGGAGGGGCCCAAACCTTTTGTCGATGCCTGCCAAAAGTGCGTCGACCAAGGCGGATTAATTGCGCACCTGCTCAGCACTGAAAATAATAGAAACTTTTAAACGTTTATTTATGAATTTTTTGGGTTAACGGACTTGAGTTAACGGAAGTTAAATGTAACGGAAGTTAATTAGTCCGATAATGATTTTCAAAGTTAACTTAAAAGTTAAATCGTTAACGAAAAAGTTAACTTCGTTAATTAACGATTAACGGATTAACGGTTTGTGCCCAGCTTTGCTAGTTGGTGATTAGTAAGCATCGCTTGTGTTGCGTGAATATATTTACTCGTTATCATAGTTAAACCAAATAACGCACAATATAACGCGATATCTTCTCTCAAAAACCGACAGGTATTATACTAGGGGTCTTTCAAAATATGTCTTTCCGCCATTTTGTTTTCGGCAAAAATGTTGCGGGTGGAGGGTCCTAAAAAGAAAATATTATCTTTTTAGAACTTCTAGAGGGTCAATACACCAAATCATGAGTGAGGCAAGACGGTTTAATATTTTCACTCCACCCTAATATATATATGTATGTATTTGGATAGGAAACTAAAACAAATTTCTTTATTAAAGACAGAGTTGGAGAGGAACATCCGTCCGCCAGAGCTTCCTGGGGAAAAATGCCGGTCTCCTTCACCTCCCTGTGTGGCTTCGAATCACAGCCAGTGATATTGCTTAGATGCTCAGGCATATTATATATATATACACACACACACACACACACACACACATACACACACACACAAGTTTGTCACTCCAACCTAGAACAACCAATCATTGCACTAAATTTCTTTCCCAATATGTAAAAGTCAGTAAACAATAATACTGCTCCGTATTTCAATGAAATCAAACGAAGAGCACAATAATATTGGTCAGGCTTTAAGCTTCAACAATTTCACATGACAAGAATAACATGGTATAAAAGGCACTAAAGCTATACCTAAAGAATTTAATTAATAATTTAGGCTCTAAAATCAAATTTGTATTATTCATAAAACGCGTGATGCAGAGAACCGTTCCAACCCTCTCTTTCTCTCTCTCTCTCTCTCTCTCTCTCTCTCTCTCTATATATATATATATATATATATACATTATATAAATATATATATATATATATATATATATATATATATACATGCACTGTTTACATATATCTCATCTACCCTGTGAGCAGCCCAGCATGCTCTCAAACACACACTTCTCTCCTTATTCCTTAGTACATACACCTGCATCTTACACTCTACATAATCTTTTTAAAATTGAAAAAAAAGGCATTAACTTCAAGAGTCCCCTGGCGAGGGGACCATAAATGTCCCCACGTCTGGTTCCTCACCCTGCCGATAAGGTAACGCAGACCCGGCAGCGGGGCTGGATCTGCTACCGCCCATTCGAGATGTTTTGGATATCTCTGATTCACTTTTCATAAACTTCTGCAACATTCGTGGCCTTTTCTCAAATTTTTAATCTGTCAACACCACCTCTCCTCTAAACCTCATCTTCTTTTCTTCACTGAAACTCATGTGTCTAAGACGACTGACAACAACCCCTTTTCTGCACGCTCTTACTTTCTCAATACTCAATTTCACTCCAAAGATGGATGTTGCTATATATGCGTAATGACCGAACGCGTTCTCGTGATCCCGAACTCGAATCCTCCGAATTCTATACCCTCTGGCTACAGCTTAAATGCCAATCTCAAACTAAATACAGTACATCTGCGTTGTTTACTTTTCTCATAATTCTACTGATTATCCAAAATTCTTTGACTACCTCACTTCCAAAGTGGAATACAGTCTTTCCCGCTCTCACTTTGCTGAAATCTTCATTTTAGGGGATGTCAATGTTCACCACCACCTTTGGCTTTCCTCCCATTTCACTGACATCCATGGTGAACTAGCCTGCCACTTTTCTATCTTAAATGACCTTGAGCAGATTGTACAGCACCCTACTCGTATCCCCAATCACCTTGGAGATAGGCCTAACATTCTGGATTTATTTCTTCCCTCTCATTCTTTTTCTTACTCTGTGAAACTTTTCTCTCCGTTGGGCTCCTCCGACCACAATCTTATATCTGTTTCCTGTCCTATCGTTCCAATTCGGCCTTTGGATCCTCCCAAGAGGAGGCGCCTTTGGCACTTCGGCGGCGATGATTCGGATGCCCTTAGGCAGTACTTCTGTGATTTCTGATGGAATGATTACTGGTTCCGTGGCCGGGGCTCTTCTCGGTGTGCTGAGCGTATCACAGAGGTGATTCTGTCGAGCATGGAGGCATACATTCCATATTCTATTCCTACTATTAAGGAACCGTCGCCATCCAACTCCTCTCTCTCACTCAGCTTATATTTATGCCCAGAATCGTACAAAATCTGTTCTTCGACTCGCCAAAAAATCCTTTATCTGACAAAAATGTTAAAATCTATCCAATTCTAATTCTTCTCTCTCTTTCTGGCATCTAGCTAAGAATCTCTTCATCAACTTTACTTCCTCTTCTTTCACTCTTTTCCATTCCGACGGCACAATTCCCGTATCTTCTCCTGACAAAACTGAACTCTTCACTCAAACTTTCGCTCACAATTCAACCCTGGACGATTCCGGTGTTGTTCCTCCATCTTCCTCCCCCCCCTCTAACTTTATTATGTCTGAAATTAGAATCTCTTCAAA
Source organism: Bathynomus jamesi (assembly GCA_023014485.1). Classification (NCBI taxonomy): domain Eukaryota; kingdom Metazoa; phylum Arthropoda; class Malacostraca; order Isopoda; family Cirolanidae; genus Bathynomus; species Bathynomus jamesi. Next base: position 292,084 of record JAJOZX010000400.1, on the reverse strand, counting down.
AGGTGTTTTTCTCTGCCCCTCTCTGGGCTCAACTCTAGGAAGGTGTATGGTCTTGGTGGTGTTTCTCCTGTTGTTTTTAAGAACTATGCTTCTGTACTGACACTCTGTCAAGGCAAACTCTTTCGTCTTTATCTCTCATCTGGTACTTTTCCTTCCTGCTGGAAGTTCGCTTTCATTGAGCCTCATTAACCCTCCAACTATCATTTAGCTTTCATTAACCTTCCAACTATCGTCCAATTGCTTTGATTTCTTGCCTTTCCAAAATTTTTGAATCTATCTTTAATAGGAAGATTTTTAAACACCTATCTTCTCACAATCTTCTTTCAGATTGTCAATATGAATCCCGCAAGGGACGCTCTACTGGCATATATCTCTGACTCTTGGTCTTTTTCCTTTCTGGATTTCGGTGAAACTTTTGCTATTGCGCTATATCGAAAGCTTTTCATAGCGTCTGGTACAACTCTTTAATTTCCAAACTGCGCTCCTTCACTTTCTATCCTTCTATCTGTGTCTTCATCTCTAATTTCCTTTCTGGCCGATCTACAGCTGCAGTTGTAGATGGTCACTGCTCTTCACCTAAAGCTATTAACAGTGGTGTTCCTCAGGTTTCTGTCATGTTACTCACTCTTTTCCTTTTATTTTTTAATGATCTTTTAATTCGCACTTCCTGTCCTATTCACTCCTATGCCGATGATTCCACTCTTCACTTCTCCACCCGCTTCCCAAAGCGACCCTTTCAACAGTCACTCCACGATTCACGTAGTTCGGCTATGGAGCACCTGACCTCTGATCTTTCTGCTATCTCTGATTGGGGCAGAGAAAACCTTGTGGCTTTCAATGCCTCAAAAACTCAGTTCCTCCACCTGTCTACTCGTCGCAATCTTCCACACGACTATTCTCTTACCTTCCACAACACACAACTCAATACTCCCTCTTCTCTTAACATTCTTGGCGTTTCGTTTTCTCGTGATCTTTCCTGGAAAGCTCACTTATACTCTCTTTCTGAAACAGCTTCTAAGAGGTTAGGTGTGTTGTACTACCTCCACAGTTTCTTCACCCCGGTTAGTTCCTGTCTCTGTACAGGGGTCTTGTTCACCCCTGTATGGAGTATGCTTCTCATGTGTAGGGTAGCTCAACGCACACAGCCGTATTTGACCGGATAGAATCTTCGCCTCATCAATTCCCCCCCTTTTACTGACAGTCTTCAATCCCTAGACTTTCTACACTTTCTCATTCCTTTTCTGTCCAACTATCTAATGCATGAGTTAATCGGTATTTTCAGTGTGTCATCTACTCAATCGGTCAAATCTGGACCAATCTTCCTCAATCCATCTTTCGTCCTGTCTATGACCTTCCATCCTTCAAACGCAGAGTGTCTAAGTATTTTTAAAACTCCAGACCTTGATTTTGGCTTTCTTATTCTTCTTTGGGGGCATTTGCCCTTGGCCCCTCCTTCCTCCTTCCTCGTTAACCTCGTTTATTTTCCGTGTGTTGGTCTCTCTTCATACGAAGGTCAAGCTGGTGGCCCCGCCTCTATGCCTGGTTTGGTGGAGGAGCGACTTGCTTTCTTGCACTCTCCACTGCACATAGCCAGGTACACCGGCTCATCTGGTACCTTCCTCAACCAGGCATCCAGTCTTCTCTTGAAGACTTCAACTTTGACCCATGTAATGTTTCTGAGGTCCTTTGGAAGCTGGTTAAAAAGTCTTGGCCCCCTGACAACCAAGCTATTTTCCTTCATTATTGAAGAGGTCCCTTGTTCGGTCTATAATTTTGGAATACACACCTTTCCTATTTTCCAGCGTTGTTTGAATGATAATTGGGTTTAGTTTGACGTTTGGTACCAGTTTTTCGATCATTTTACATATGTAGATTACGGTGTACCTCTCTCTTCTTCTTTCTAGAGAGTACAAATTTAGTTTACGTAGTCTTTCCCAATAGTTGAGTTCTTTGCAGCCATCAATCTTAGCTGTGAAATGTCTAAGTTTCTTCTAGTTTATTAGTTTCCTTCTTCTTATATGGGGACGTCAAGACTCAGCAGTATTCAAGTTTTGGTATAATCAGTATTTTTAGAGGGGAGTCATTATTGTCCTGTCCCTTCTTCTGAACGTTCTTAGTACCTGTCCCGCGACTCTTTTTGCTTTGTTTATCGCTATCTGATTTTGTGTTTCGAATTTGGCATCATTGGTCATTGTAACCCCCATATCGATCGCTTTCATGTTTCTCTGAATTTTCTCTCTACTGGGAGCATAATATTCAGTCTGTTTAAGTTCCTCATTTCTCCCATATCACAAGGATTGAAATTTCTCGGTGTTAAATGTCATATTCTTGTCTTCTGACCATTTGTATATTTTGTTCGTGTTCCTCTGCAAGACCTCCACTTCATTTGCATTGCTGATTTTTCTGCTAATCTTTGTATCGTCTGCAAAGGATGTAACTATACTATTGCTGTTTACTCCACTGTCTATATCTTTTAGCATGATAATGAACAGGAGTGGGGCCAGTACTGTACCTTGCAGTACTGCGATGATGATATACCTGAAATTTTTACGACCTGTAGACGTCCTCTGAGGAAGTTCTAGATCCATTTTCCCACTTTGCCTGTTATTCCCATATATTTCATTTTATATGCTATTATACCATGATCACATTTATGTTTCTACCTCGTGGGGTACGGACGTGTTTGTTTCCTCATGTCTAATATCCAAATAACTAGTGTTTATAAGTTCAGCGGTAAATTCTCTCAAATACCAGTGTGTGTATTAAGTGGCAATGAATTCGCAAAAATAATTTAAGTGAAAACCTGTCATATAGTGTGCAAAAAGAAAAAAACAACATAAACCGAAACAATTCCAACGGAAAAACAGCTTTCTTGAGATATTTCATTAGGCCTACAGAACAGATTAAGCAGAGAAAATTCGAAAAAGCCATAAACATAAGGGTCAATTTTGTGTAGACTAAATTTGAGAAGCCGAAAGGAAAAAATAAAAAATAAAGGGAAGAATGGAAAAAAATACGAAGAAATGTGTTAATTCCTGCAAACTCAGAAATTTAAATAAAGTTGGATCATGCCTAATGGAATGCGCCGCGCTCCAGCTCTGTCAGTGCAGAAGTGAAGTAGACCAAACCACAGGCTTAAAATGTATGCTCTGTAATACACTCAAACATTACGAATGCATGAACCTAGGTAAAAAAGACAGGAAAATGATAAACAGAATAAATAACAAAATCATTGGCCTTTATGGCTTCCTGTGCGTCAAGTGCATGGAAAAAAATAAGAATATAGTATAAAGGGCAATGCAAATGGGCAACGCGTTTTTACCGAGAGATAACCAGGAAACACCAGATAACGCCGACACAACCGAAAACGAGGCGCAGGCAGGACAACACACTACAGGAAAGCACACTACAGGGAGGTGCAATAGTGGCCTCAGTGGATGAAATACCAGGAACACTAATGAAAACTTGCCGAAAACAAAAAAAACCACTGAGGAGGGAAGAAGTGGTGGTGGAACAGAAGAAAGCAATTGAATCACATAGGACTCGTAAGGAGATTAAACGACAGCCCACATGTGAATATTATAAAACAGGTTCGTGCAAATATGGATGAAACTGCAGGAACAGTCACCCAAGAAAATGCTTCAATATGATGAGGAATGGAAAATGCAGACACAGACCAAACTACCACTTTTTCCACCCTCCTATGTGCAGAGTCATTGACAGAGAAAAAATGCCTAAATATAGTGTGCCCATATTTTCACATAAAGGGTACGCAAAGAAGAGAACGAGGAGAAACAGGTCACACCCGAATTGGAAGCAACAACATGAGCAATGAATTAATTTTTTTAGAGGAAATGAGAAGGATAAAAGCACAGCTTGCCCTACTAACAAGAAAAGACAGGACTCCGCAGATATATTCACCACATCACATTACATACATCACCCCTCTATCCAACACCACCCACTGATAACACAACAACCACTGGTATCAAGGGCCGCAACCCCCAATACTCCCAAATGCAGCAGCCCAACCAATAAAACAAAACGGGAACCGACCTAGAAACGACCAGTATATAGGAAAACCGAACACGGAAATTAGAAACCCGATAAATGTTTCATACACAAATATACGGGTAGGGTATGATTCATCACCGCCAACTCAACTCCAGCCAACTCAACTCCAGCCAACTCAACTCCAGCCAACTCACCTCCAGCCAACTCAACTCCAGCCAACTCAACTCCGAATGCACCGTTGCCAAATAATGTTTGTATAATTTATTAATCTTTGAGAATAAAAACCCACTCTAATAGACAGAGTTTATTTCCACGACAGTTTCGACGCCCACTGGCATCCTCCTCGGGTGGATACAGAAACACAAATGAAACAAAACAAGAGGGAAAAACAGTTCAGGGATCGACCGTTAAGAAATTCGCACCTAGGTTGGATTCCATTCTCTCGAGACAGGAGGGGCATTTTCATTAAGTACATTCGCACAAATTTTAAAACTATCTTCCTGTTCTAAACATACAGATTCTATTATTTTTACATAATTATTACATTTATAATTAAATTTATTACATTTAATATTGCATAATTATTAATTACAGAAATTATAAATTTATTATTACATTGGTTATTACATTGTTGTTTATTATACAGAAATTATAAACCGAAAAACGAATGAAAAAACGAATGAAAAAAGGCGATTCGACACAGATACAAATCAGCCAAGAACAAATTCTAGCACAAACCTGTCAATAGACTTAAAGTTCTCGGAAGGAGATGTAATTAAGGCTTTATCACAGATGCGAGACAATTCAGCGCCAAGGCCAGACATTGGAGGGTCACGTTTCTGAAGAAATGTAAAGAGAGTATTGCCAAACCACTATACTTACTATAGAGGAAATCACTTGACACAGGAAAAATTCCACTCCCGTTAAGGAACGCGAATATTGCCCCTCCTATTTAAAGGTGGTAACAGAGCAATGCCCAAGAATTATCGGCCAGTGGCTCTCACCTCACACCTCATAAAGTGCTTTGAACGTATAATTAGAGGCAAAACTACCTACTACCTTCAAGTAAAGGACTTATACAACCCAAATCAATGTGGCTTCAGGGCTGGAAAATCATGCATATCACAGCTATTAGACTATCAGGAGAAAATATTGGAAACATTATGTCGAGGACAAAACATAGATGTAATATATACTGAATTTGCTAAAGTCTTCGATACGTGTGACCATGGAATTATAGCATACACACTTAAGAATACAGGAATTTCTGGAAAGCCAGGAAGATGGATATTTAATTTCTTGACGCAAAGAACACAAAGAGCGGTTGTAAACGGAGTTAAATCGGAAGTCTCGGAAGTCGTGAGCTCTGTCCTACAAGGGACAGTATTAGCTCCCTTACTGTTCATAATAATGATTGCAGATATTGATGCAGATATCAGTGACAGTATGGTATCATGTTTCGCAGATGACACAAAGACATGCAAGGAAATATTGAACGAAGGTGACAGAAAAATTACGAAACGACATTGAAATATTATTCCAGTTTGCAGAAGACAACAATATGAAGTTCAACGAAGAAAAATTCCAACTTCTAATAACAAGAAGCGTCAGAATAAAAGATACAAAACTCTGCAAGAGAAACAGATAACACCAAATCTACAAGTCAGGGATCTTGGAGTAATAATGTCGTCGGATACAGAATTCAGAGAGCACTACAACATCAAAATTACAAGGTCTAGAAAAATAATGAGAATCATCTAGCGGGGCTTCCGCAGCAGAAAAGCAAACATCATGCTCAAATTATGACACCCACCATCCCTGACTTCACGGCGATCCGTCAAGATCGTACTGGAGGTAACGGGGGTGGACTCATCACTTACATACGTAAAAGCATTAGCTACACTGATGCTACCCAAAACATTACAAACACAATCCAAGCAGATAACACGATAGAAATACAGGCAGTTAACATTAAAACACGCGCAAAACACAACACCACACTAATCAACATTTACATCCCACCAGATAGTTCACCTCAGGTGCCAGCCAATTACAATCCACAGTTACACAATCTTGCCTCTCTCGCTAATGTCATCTTAGGAGGAGACTTCAACGCCAAAGACATTAGTTGGTACCTGCACAACCAAAACAACACCAGAGGCGCCAACATAGCCACACAACTAAACAGCCTCTTCATTCTTAACAATACAGAAGAACATACACACATACCACATCAAGCAGGATACTCAAACTCCTCCCCAGACATAACGTTCTGTTCCCCCTCACTAGCAACACATACACAATGGAGAACAGAAAAACAACTGTCATCAGACCACCTGCCCATCATCATTACAACACATTCTACACTCTGCCCCAACAGCCTTAGGCACACTTACAGAAATTACAAGAAAGCTGATTGGGAACAGTTCAAAATACAGACTGAGGAACAATTCACCACATTAAACAGCACACCCATCATAAACATCGATACAACACTCAAGACATTTAATCAGATTATCAATAATGCAAACAAATACATACCCAAGGGCAACATTAGGAAATACAACCCAAATTACACTAGAGAAATAGCCCACCTCATAAGGCAACGTAACAACCTCAAACATAACACACAAACACCACACACAGAAGCCATAAAGCAGCAGATACAACAGCTCAACACAGAAATAAACAACAAACTCAAAGAAAAACAAACAGAAACATTCAGGGAATTCATAACAACACTAAACCACTCCACAGATACATACAGGCTATACAAGACTATAAACAGCATTACCCACTCTAACAGCGGCATTCACACCTCACACGCGGCTATCTGTCGCAGCCAAAATAATATCCCAACATACACACAACAAGCTAACATTCTAGTTAATCACTACGCAAAGATAAGTCACTTAAACAGAGACAACAACCAGAAACACGCAGACAAACAAACAGCCAGACACAAGAAAACCTACAGACTCGACACGACCATTACACCCTTCAATACAGACCAGACCACCAAGATCATCAAAAACATTAAAAATTCGAAGGCTACTGGACCAGACAACATATCTAACATACACCTTAAACACTTGGGCCCACAAGGAATACTAGCTCTCACAAATATCAGCACATATTCATACCAACACTGTATTATTCCTGACATATGGAAACAAGGTAAAATTATTACACTACTCCAAACCAACAAAAATCCAACAGAACCAGCTTCCTATAGACCCATTACTTTACTATGCACACCTTCCAAAGTAACAGAAAGACTAATCTTACAAATCACCAACCCACACATACCACTATCGCCTACTCAACATGGATTCAGACCTCACCACTCAACCACGACATTACTCACTAACCTGACGCAGCACATCATGGATGGCATCAACTCTAGAAGACCAGCTCAACGTACACTATTAGCAACAATAGACATTAGTAAAGCATTTGATGCTATCCCACGCTTCCCTCTCATAAACAAAATACTCAACACAAACATGCACAATAACACCAAAAGGTGGCTGAGCAACTATCTCTCAGGAAGATACTCACATGTCACATTTAATGGCAAAATCCAAAAACAAGCTTTTTCCGAACGGGGTCCCTCAAGGCTCTGTTCTCTCACCAACACTCTTCAACTTATACATGCATGACATTCCAACACCCATAGATAACAAGCTTACCTTATCATCATAAGCAGATGATATCACTCTAACATCCACCCACAACAACATCGACACCGCTACAAATAACCTACAAACATACATAAACAGTATACAAGACTGGCTCACACACAATAGACTCAAAGTAGCGCCCACAAAATCAACCATCACCTTGCTTACAAGCAACACAAAAGAACACCAGGTAATTCCACAACTTACACTAAACAACATCAACATTCCACACACTCACAGAACCAAAATACTAGGTGTCACATACAACACATCATTATCTTTTGCAAACCACATTCAGGACATTAAAAACAAATGTACGTCAAGACTTAACACGCTTAGGGTACTAACAGGCACAAACTTTGGACACCAGCAGGAAACAACATCACTCATCTACAAACAATATATTCGCTCAGTTATGGACTATGCTAGCCCATGCTGGGCACCCATTATCTCAAACACACACATAAACACCTTACAAACAATACAAAACAACGCACTTCGTATCATTACAGGATGCACTCAAACAACACCAATAGAACACCTGCACACAGAAACAAAAATACTAAAAGTTAGGGAACATTTAGACATGAGGGGAACACAATTCATGGCAGCAGCGACAACTAACCCACAACACCCTTGCCACTACATGTACAATCATGCACCAACACCTCGCACCATTAAGGTAACACCAGAGAGACATTATAACCAAATACTCCATTCCATACCACGCCCCACAGACATCACAGTACAGAAAACACATACACACACACCTAACCCACAAAGCACTGACACAACTCGGTCCGAATGCGGTCCTAGGTGCGAAGCCGCCGCCCATTAACAGGTCAGAGATCAGCCTGAGCAGATCGGATTGAGTTAACTTAGCACGATTCCGATGTGGACATCACCCCAACTTATGGACATATAAACACAGACTAGACAACTCCATAGACGACACCTGCCACCTGTGCCAAGACACACCACAAACAATTGAACACATTATGACGGACTCTACCGCTCTAGCACAACAACGAACACAACACAACATCACGAGTGCGCTGAACCTCTGGTCCACTCCGGAGAGGGCGATCGGTTACCTGCGTGCCGCCGGCTTGCTCGATCAGGGTGGGCTGATCGGCTAAACAACAACAACAACAACCAGCAATTGAGTTTTGCTCAGTACTCACAAGCCCATTCAGAAAACGAGACATTGCGAACATTGAAGCTATACAAAGGACTTTTACGTCTAAGATAGAAGAGACGAAAGGTGAAGACTACTGGTCTCGACTACAATCCCTGAAACTCTACTATCTCGAAAGAAGGCGCGAGCGGTACACAATAATATACATATGGAAAATACTTGAGGGCTTTGTCCCTAACCTTAGAAATGAAATAGAAACAAAATGGAATGAGAGAAGAGGCAGATTTTGTATTGACCCAGCTGCGGTGGGACAGGGGGCCATGAAAAAAGGATGGAAAATACCCTCGGAATAAGAGACCGAAAACATTTTAATGCCCCACCAAAAGACGTGAGGAACCTCCAGCACACCAACCTGAATAACTTTAAGAACCTGATGGACAGATTCCTGTGGGAAGTCCCTGACTTCGAGTCTGTGCCAGTGCTGGTGACGCTTGTCAGTTTCGTGCTCCTTCTTTCTATCAAAATTAACAGTTTAAAGTCAGTGAACCATTGTGTTACTTCTCCACTAAAATTTGTGAATGTGCCAAGCTTAAGCAGTTACAATCTCATCAAATAAACTGCAATACTTAACTAATAATATTACATAAAATATATCTTCAAAATTTTCTAGCGACATCCGGCACTACCTACTTTGTCCTTCAAGGTGGCAAGCAGTGACCTTGAAGTAACGAGTATACAAACAACCGAACGAGCGAGCCCTTTAAACGTACGAACGAACGAACGAGTGAATTTTAACTCCATAAATTGCTGAAAATGGCTTCCAAAGGTCAGGTAAACGACCTGAAATCTGAAATGAAGGACCTAGCAAATAAGTACAATTCCCTCTTCGACTTAGTACACAAAAGTATTAGTGTAATCAAAGACCTTGAGGCAGTAATAAAAGTTGTGCAACATAATAACGAATTGTTGAAGAGGGACAATGCAAAACTGAAATATAGAAATATAGAGCTCGAAAAGAGCATTCAGTATGACCACGATGAGATAAAGGATCTTAACTCTAGTCTAAACTCGCTTACTAAAAATAATCGTAGCATGAAGATGATAAAAAACGAGCACGACTCAATTAGGAATAAATTAAACAGCTTAGACGATAATTCACGTGCCAATAACTTAATCATAATGGGGATATCTGAAATGAATAGAGAAACAAACGGTGAAGCGAAGGAAAAGGTGGAGGACATAATAAAAGATAGACTGAATTTGGGGACATTAAGATCAGAAGTGCTTTTAGATTAAAAAAACAAATTCCACCACAAAAGGTAAATTCTAGAGTTAAAGACAAGACTGAATCTAAGACGCCCACTTCAGCTATCAAAGTAATATGTGAGGATGAAACTCACAGAGATTTAATATTAAAAAACAGAAGAAAGCTGAAAGGATAAAAATCTTCATCAATGACGAGGTATGTGAGGAAACATCTAAAATTCGTAAAGAAAAGCTCCCTAAACTCATAGAAGCGAGGAGACTCGGGAAAGTTGCCTACTTCCTTAGAGCGAAATTAATTATTAAAGAAAGCGAGACGCCTCCAACGCGGAATACTTCGGTCAAAGGAGTTCACCTTGTTAGTGAAAAAGCATTCGAAGCTATGAGAACGACGAAAATGCCAGCTCACAGTCGGCACGCAGGAGGCCTGCGAATAACTCTGCATACAATTTCATCAGTCGCCTTTCCCATTCTCGGTTCAACTGGGCGGTAACTCCTTATTCCCGTATTCTGTAATTAGTGAAATTGTTTGAGAACTACTGTTAAATGGCTTTCATCGATAAAGACTTTCATAGTATATGTGCCGATAGTAATCATTTCAATTCATTACCAAAAAATTCTATATCAAGGTTAGAGAATCTAGAACAGGAATCTGGTGTAGACAATTGCATTTTACTTCAATAGCGGATAAGTTTCGCTCACAATTAATAAATAATGATCACTCACCTCTAGAATATATGCCACCCAGCCCACTAAATTCATTTTCTTTTGTTCCTGCTACCTCTACCGAGGTCCAGAATATTATTGGTAAATTAAAAAATACAAAAATAACATTCATAACATCCCTGTACCTATATTGGAACTTGTTAAAGATAAGATATCTGTAACTTTGGCTAAAATTATCAATCAAAGTATTTCCAAAGGAATATTCCCATCAATGCTAAAAATTGGTGGTATAACACCCCTTTTTAAAGGGGGTGATCCTACACTAGCAACAAATTACAAGCCGGTGTGTTCATTATCTTTGTTCAGCAAAGTTTTTGAAAAAATTGTAAAAAGTAGAATGCAGCGATATTTAGAATCCTACAATTTATTATCTCCAAACCAATATGGCTTCCGTAATAATAAAACAACGGAAATGGCTATTTTAAATCTTATGGAAATTTCAAATAGAGCTAAAGAGAACAAAGAAATAATGATATCAATATTTATGGATTTGAGTAAGGCGTTTGATGTAATAGACCATAATATTATTTAATAACTTATATTGTTACGGCTTTAGAGTACTCAGTGATTGGTTTAAAAGTTATTTGTACAATAGATATAATTTTGTATCAGTAAATAAGGTTTGCTCAACTAAAGCGCTTGTCAAACATGGTGTGCCACAGGGCTTAGTTCTGGGTCCACTGTTATTTTTATTATATATAAATGCCTTCCACGTTCATCTGATATACTGAACTTCATAATGTTTGCAGATGATACAACTGTCTCTTTTTCTTGCAAAATGTTAATTCAGCTAAGAATATACTTAATTCAGAATTCATCAGTGTAATGAAATGGTTGACCACCAATAAACTCTTCCTAAATACCAGTAAAACAAATTTCATGATTTTTACTATAAAAAATGTATATCTTGATAAACTTAATGTTAATGAAATCGCCATAAAGGAGTGTACTGTAACAAAATTTCTTGGTGTAATGGTATCATAGATAAGAATTTGCAATGGAGTGATCATGTAAATTATATCGCGAAAAAGATTTCAAGGAGCGTTGCTATAATGTTTAAACTTAGAAATGTAGTCCCTAAACAAGTTTTATTGACTCTTTATCATACTCTTGTGCTTCCTTGTATTTCATACTGCACCCTTGTTTGGGGAAACTCCGCTAACAACGCATTAAATGGTATCTTTGTCATCCAAAAACGAGCAGTAAAGTTATTATCTGATGCTGATTTCCTTGATCACTCTAATGCATTATGTAAAGAGTTAAACCTACTAAAGCTCAATCATATTAGCAAACTGGCACATTTTATTTTTATTTACAAGTGGAAGAACAAAATCATTAATTTACATTGGGTAAATAGATATTTTGTAACTCATCAAGAAATCCACTCGTATCAGACCAGAAATAGATCAAAGCTTGTTATAACTCAATTTAGAGTGTCTTCATCTCAAAAACTACCCATTTTCATTGGATTGAAACTATAGAATGACTTAAATGCCGATATAAAAAATATTGTGAATGTAAATTTCTTTAACACCAAGTTGAAATCCCGATTAATAATGACATGCTAACAAAAATCTAGGATTAATATCCATTACTATTGTTTATTAATTATTAATATCTCGTGTGTAATCTAGTATTAAAAACACATTTCTTGTGATTGTTCAGTTCTTTTCTCTCATGTATAATATTGGTTTCTTTGTATGGTATTGGCATAGTGCCTTCAATGGTGACCTTGTATTTGTCATGTCAGTAGTGATAATTTAAGATTAATACATGTTTTAACTATTAATAATACTTATTTATTTATTTATTATTAATTAATGACAACTAGCTGTTCATTTTTAATAAGAGCCCAGTAAAGCCTAAAGCTTAAGGGCCAAATTAAATAAAATAAATAGTCGAGATTAGTAGTATAGTGTCAAAATGGACGAGTGCAATGCAATCGCAAAAATATTACGTAATGTTGCAATGTTGCATAATGTTGCAAAAGTGCCAGCCCCCACCCACTGTTGCATAATGTTGCAAGAGGGCCACTTACCCATTTGTTGCAAGAGTGCCAACCCCCACCCCCTTGCTGCAAGAGTGCCAACCCCACCCCTCTTGTTGCATGAGTGCCAACCTCCAACCCCCCTTGTTGCTAAGCACCTCCCCCACCCCCCTTATGAGAGTCTTCTGCCATACACCGCCTTTTATAGAGTCCCAAACAGCCAGTTGGCTGAGTTGCCAGATAGCGCCATGCGCTTAATTACTCCCACAGCCGGCGCCTCGGGCACATCAGCCACGCTGAGTTGTCAGATAGCATTAATCATTTAATTTAACTCTTATATTAATCAGCCAATAGAAGACTGAGTTACCAGATAGCGCCATGTATTTTATTTAAAGCATATATACCAGTTGGCTTAGAAGATCGATTTGAGGATTAGCAATTAATTAATTAATCAGAAAACCAAATAAATGATATAATTGTGTACAAGAAATAAATAAAACACCACTACAACGTTCTATTTATGAATTAGTGCATATACATCGGGGCACATATATGATAAAATAATATAATGGGTAATATATAATCATACAAAGCATACTGTAGTATTAACCAAATATTAGAAAAATATAGTTATATTATCAAAAGTTATATTATCAAATATTGGTACAGGAAAATATATACAAAGCGTACAATCCTATTAAAAAATATATATTTATATTAATTATATATATATATACTCGTACAAAACAGTATTAACAAAAATTTTAGAAAAATATACAGTTATATTATCAAAAGTTATATTATCAAATATTGGTACAGGAAAATATATACAAAACGTACAATCACATTATTATTACAGTAAAAATATATATTGTCTTTACGTTCTACGGTCCAAAACGCTAAATTCGTAGGTGATTGACGCTACATCAACATCGCCATTACTCTGCACGATGTGGTAAAACCGCCCAAGCATCACCTCACCGTTTAACTGATACGGCGGTTTATATTCAATGTAAAGGGATTTCATATCGTTCAATACTATTTTTGTACCCACTTTACACTCGGCAGGTAAGGTGCCCTTAAGCGCTGCTAGAATGCTATCAAAAGCACGCGCAAAAACGTCATCGTCGGGCGTTACCATAAATACAAGTTTATAATCATGCCTTTCCAACCGGGGTTTTTTTCTTAACGTACCGAGCTTTTCAATCGTGAACTCTTCTTCACTCGACATAGCGACAATTGAAATAAGCTTCCAAGTCGCAACGGCAGCTATCCACTATATAGAGATACAGCTCTTCGGGATGAACCGTGTAGGCGAGCTCTGCACCGTACCTCTCAAGCGTTTTGTACCAAAGCTCAGGATATTTCGAAGAATCTAAACCTTTTAAATACGCGTCCAGAGCTAGCCCGTTCTCTCCCTGCTCATTCCTACATTCAACAAATCTGTCGAGCAGAGCGGTGTAAGCGTACTCAAGTACTGTATCAAAATAAATCATGTCTGAGATGCGTGTGTCTAATATAGGTTTCAGCTTACGGAATCCAACGATCTCAAACATTCTGTCGAGGATGAAACGGTTCTGTGTAGGAAAAAGAACGCCATTATCAGCCGTGTTCTTCCACATCAATCGTATATCAACGCATGGTTGATTGTTATTTACACTCAATGTACGAACAATGGTATATGAGGAGGCTTCACTAATCACCTCTCTTATTATACCTACGTCAGCTGGTATTTTATAGTGGTCCTCAGCCCACCGCTCAACTACCACGAAGATTTTATGCATCTCCTCAAGATTTAAATAAATAACGTTGCGCTTCCTCGCAGGTCTACTGTTCGTTTCAAGCAAACAATTAATGGTGCCGGTTTCCCGCCTGAACACACGCAACGACTTCGTCACGGAGACGTCGTAGAGGCGTTGAGAATGCTTCTCAAAGGGAGTTCCATCGTATTCATCGAGATGACTATGGCACATCCACTCGGTGCAAGCTCTGAGGAGACTATGAGCCGCGTGAGGCACGCAGGCAGACAGGAACGGTTCGATGGGCGGTTGACACCCTGATCAACAGATCTACAGAAGCTAAGGCTAACAAAGACCCTAAGATCCACTCTAAGGCTAGCCCGAGAGAAAGGAAAGAGTAGGGGGTTAAGAGAAGAGAAGAGAATAAGGGGTTAAGTAAGGAGCAACACCTATCATTCGTGGGTTAACATTCATTCAGAGAAAGAGGGAAAAAGTCTCACCATCATCGTCCGCCGGCCACTGCCGACAAGTCAGAAAAATAGTCGGAGAGAATAGGAGAGGGGTGAAAGATGAAAAGAAGTAAAATAAGAACGCTTACAAACCATGCAAACACAGTCTTAACTCACTGTCATACCATGCAAACTACAAACATGCAAGAAAAGAGTTAGACATGCAAAGTAAGGAGAGGATAAGAAAAAAAAAAAAAAAGTAGGTAAAGTTAAACAAAAAGTGGGTTAGTTTACGCTATGAGCTACATCTACATTCGTGTTAGTCTAATTTTTTTTTTTTTTTTTAATAATTTTATTGCTGGCATCACACGCTGGCATGTCACAAGCTGGCATTCATCGTCAACAGACTCATCCTCGAGCACCACCACCAGAGCTTCTGTTGCTAACTTTGTTGTTTTTTTAAATTAAACAACGTTAATACCTTTAAAATGTCTGTCAAGACGGTTCTTAAACATATTAACGCTGGTAGAATGAACGACTGACGCGGGAAGATTATTCCATTTATCAATTACTTTAAACGTAAAGAAGTTTTTAGCGATATTAGTAATAAAACGCCTGCCACGCAACTTAAATCCGTTATTGCGAGTATTACTATTATCAAAAGTGAACAATTGTCAAAATTTACGTTCGATGTTATTAACAATTTTGAAAACTTCAATAGCTCCCCCTTAATCTCCTAGTTTCGAGTGAATACAGTCTAACTCATTAATCCTATCTTCATAAGGCTTATTGCGCAATGACGGAATAAGTTTCGTGGCACGACGCTGAACCCTTTCTAACCTATCAATATCCTCACCAAGTACGGGCACCAAAACTGAACTGCATATTCTAAATGAGGCCTGACTAGGGACTTGTAAAGGGGCAATATAATATCCTTCGATTTAAATCGAAATTACGCGCTATGAAGCCTAACATCCTATTAGCTTTTGCGCAAGACTCCAGGCACTGGTTCCTAACCTTTAAATCCTTAGATACGCGTACGCCTAAATTACTTCCTCGTCAACGCTCGCTAACTCCCTATCATCCATCGTATACGCGTAATTATTGTTACGAGAACCTATATGCAAAACTTTACATTTGTCTACGTTAAATTGCATCTGCCACTTATCTGTCCACTCCATATCCTATTTACATCGTCTTGAATCCTATTTCTATCGTCCCGTTAACAACCTTACCGCCTATTTTAGTATCGTCCGCGAATTTTGACACCGTTAATAGTCAATCCTACATCTATGTCGTTAATGTAAATTACGAATAGCAATGGGCCTAACACTGAACCCTGTGGACACCGCTACCTACATCTAACCACCCTGATTCACTACCATTAACTACGACCCTCTGTCTCCTAGCACGAAGCCATTCTTCTAACCAGTTAGCTACCTGACCGCGTATACCGTGCGCTTTAACCTTCGCAATTAGTCTCCTATGCGGAACTGTATCGAACGCCTTTTAAAATCTAAATAAATAACGTCAGCTGATCTATGCCTATCGTATTCGCGCACTATTTCGTTATAAAATTCAAACAAATTAGTTAAACAAGACCTATGGCGTCGAAACCCATGCTGACTACTATCAATCAAATCTCTACTTTCTAAGTGATCGGTAATACGATCCCTAACTACGGATTCCAAAAGTTTACCTACAATTGACGTTAAGCTAATGGGCCTATAATTGCTAGCTACCGCGCGGTCGCCTTTTTTAAAAATAGGCGTGACGTTAGCTAATTTAAAGTCTTCAGGAATAATCCCCGTTTCGAGTGACTGATTAAAGATCTCGTTAAGGGGCCTACGATAACTTCTTTCAAATCTTTCAAATGTCTGGGATAAAAAGCGTCAGGGCCTGGAGCCTTGCTAACTTTTAGCCTATCGATATAATGCGCAATCTCAGCCTCGTAAACAGTTATTTCATCCAAAATAGTCTCGCTACTAAATGGAACGATATCATCCACGTCGGGGATGATACGTGAATGGGCTTGTTCGAACCCGTATGATCAGTGAGGTGCGAGTCGCACCATAATCTAATGAAACCTGTGCGGAGCTGACCGAATTGCTGTACCCCATTATACTGGGTAGGCGTTTTGAGAAATTTTCCGGTACAAGAACTAATTTCGGTTTTTTACGTTTATCACTACCACTCCCCCGAATACGCACCAGACAGTTCCCCTCAGGGTAAATTTCATGAACTAGGCACATTTTATAATGTTTTATCTCTCCTAAAAGTCTTCACACTGCGGGGCGCTGTTAGAGAGAAACATGTGTTCATATTTAGGCTTTTTATTTAACAGGCGATACTCATCTCTAAAATCTGTTAAAAACTCACATAACCCTTTAGCTACAACCTCACTACAAACCTCATCATGATATTATTAATGTAGTGGTAAAAATACTTAAGATTGTCCATGATAACGAGATTCACATATTCAGTCGTAGGGTATGAGTAATCGACATGGTGTAGCATGATATAATACCGTTTATCACACCACTCATCCACAAGGCTCGCTACCCATAACTGCTGTTTAGCTTCTGAGCGTGCCGCTTCTTCTACCACGCGGTGCACGTGTGTCTTTATAAAGCCTAGTTCTACAACATACTTCAGTACATCGTCTGTACTGCGAAATCCTACAATCCCCTTCCAAGAATATCCGTAGAGTATTTGAATAGCCTGACCCTTTGCACGATTCAATGCTTCCTTAAAAGAGTCAGAGGAGGCTGGGATAGGGAGTTTTTTCAGTATCCACTACATCTACGCCCTTTACTGAATACCACTTCATAAATGTTGAACACGCGATATTAAAGGTGGCCATTTTCTTCTACGCGGGAGAGAATCACATCTGAGCTCAAGGGTATACAGAGGTCAACTGAGAACACGAGGACAGAGGTCTGCTCAGGCTACGGGATGAATCACGTCCCCGGTCTTAGAGTGGGCGGGGCATAACTTTACTGTACACACGCACACACGTAAAGTGAAACACAAGTCAATGCATGATTTATTTAATAAACGAAATAATCAGCATGTATATATTTAGAAATACGTGCAATAAATAAGTTAACAATAGGCACATCAAAGAATGTTCTCAATCTTTCAAATGTCTGGGATAAAAAGCGTCAGGGCCTGGAGCCTTGCTAACTTTTAGCCTATCGATATAATGCGCAATCTCAGCCTCGTAAACAGTTATTTCATCCAAATAGTCTCGCTACTAAATGGACGATATCATCCACGTCGGGGATGATACGTGAATGGGCTTGTTCGAACCCGTATGATCAGTGAGGTGCGAGTCGCACCATAATCTAATGAAACCTGTGCGGAGCTGACCGAATTGCTGTACCCCATTATACTGGGTAGGCGTTTTGAGAAATTTTCCGGTACAAGAACTAATTTCGGTTTTTTACGTTTTATCACTACCACTCCCCCGAATACGCACCAGACAGTTCCCCTCAGGGTAAATTTCATGAACTAGGCACATTTTATAATGTTTTATCTCTCCTAAAAATCTTCACAGTGCGGGGCGCTGTTAGAGAGAAACATGTGTTCATATTTAGGCTTTTTATTTAACAGGCGATACTCATCTCTAAAATCTGTTAAAAACTCACATAACCCTTTAGCTACAACCTCACTACAAACCTCATCATGATATATATTAATGTAGTGGTAAAAATACTTAAGATTGTCCATGATAACGAGATTCACATATTCAGTCGTAGGGTATGAGTAATCGACATGGTGTAGCTGATATAATACCGTTTATCACACCACTCATCCAAAGGCTCGCTACCCATAACTGCTGTTTGCTTCTGAGCGTGCCGCTTCTTCTACCACGCGTGCACGTGTGTCTTTATAAAGCCTAGTTCTACAACATACTTCAGTACATCGTCTGTACTGCGAAATCCTACAATCCCCTTCCCAGAATATCCGTAGAGTATTTGAATAGCCTGACCCTTTGCACGATTCAATGCTTCCTTAAAAGAGTCAGAGGAGGCTGGGATAGGGAGTTTTTCAGTATCCACTACATCTACGCCCTTTACTGAATACCACTTCATAAATGTTGAACACGCGATATTAAAGGTGGCCATTTTCTTCTACGCGGGAGAGAATACACATCTGAGCTCAAGGGTATACAGAGGTCAACTGAGAACACGAGGACAGAGGTCTGCTCAGGCTACGGGATGAATCACGTCCCCGGTCTTAGAGTGGGCGGGGCATAACTTTACTGTACACACGCACACACGTAAAGTGAAACACAAGTCAATGCATGATTTATTTAATAAACGAAATAATCAGCATGTATATATTTAGAAATACGTGCAATAAATAAGTTAACAATAGGCACATCAAAGAATGTTCTCAATCTTTCAAATGTCTGGGATAAAAGCGTCAGGGCTTGGAGCCTTGCTAACTTTTAGCCTATCGATATAATGCGCAATCTCAGCCTCGTAAACAGTTATTTCATCCAAAATAGTCTCGCTCTAAATGGAACGATATCATCCACGTCGGGGATGATACGTGAATGGGCTTGTTCGAACCCGTATGATCAGTGAGGTGCGAGTCGCACCATAATCTAATGAAACCTGTGCGGAGCTGACCGAATTGCTGTACCCCATTATACTGGGTAGGCGTTTTGAGAAATTTTCCGGTACAAGAACTAATTTCGGTTTTTTACGTTTTATCACTACCACTCCCCCGAATACGCACCAGACAGTTCCCCTCAGGGTAAATTTCATGAACTAGGCACATTTTATAATGTTTTATCTCTCCTAAAAATCTTCACAGTGCGGGGCGCTGTTAGAGAAACATGTGTTCATATTTAGGCTTTTTATTTAACAGGCGATACTCATCTCTAAAATCTGTTAAAAACTCACATAACCCTTTAGCTACAACCTCACTACAAACCTCATCATGATATATATTAATGTAGTGGTAAAAATACTTAAGATTGTCCATGATAACGAGATTCACATATTCAGTCGTAGGGTATGAGTAATCGACATGGTGTAGCATGATATAATACCGTTTATCACACCACTCATCCACAAGGCTCGCTACCCATAACTGCTGTTTAGCTTCTGAGCGTGCCGCTTCTTCTACCACGCGGTGCACGTGTGTCTTTATAAAGCCTAGTTCTACAACATACTTCAGTACATCGTCTGTACTGCGAAATCCTACAATCCCCTTCCCAGAATATCCGTAGAGTATTTGAATAGCCTGACCCTTTGCACGATTCAATGCTTCCTTAAAAGAGTCAGAGGAGGCTGGGATAGGGAGTTTTTCAGTATCCACTACATCTACGCCCTTTACTGAATACCACTTCATAAATGTTGAACACGCGATATTAAAGGTGGCCATTTTTTCTACGCGGGAGAGAATACACATCTGAGCTCAAGGGTATACAGAGGTCAACTGAGAACACGAGGACAGAGGTCTGCTCAGGCTACGGGATGAATCACGTCCCCGGTCTTAGAGTGGGCGGGGCATAACTTTACTGTACACACGCACACACGTAAAGTGAAACACAAGTCAATGCATGATTTATTTAATAAACGAAATAATCAGCATGTATATATTTAGAAATACGTGCAATAAATAAGTTAACAATAGGCACATCAAAGAATGTTCTCAATCTTTCAAATGTCTGGGATAAAAAGCGTCAGGGCCTGGAGCCTTGCTAACTTTTAGCCTATCGATATAATGCGCAATCTCAGCCTCGTAAACAGTTATTTCATCCAAAATAGTCTCGCTACTAAATGGAACGATATCATCCACGTCGGGGATGATACGTGAATGGGCTTGTTCGAACCCGTATGATCAGTGAGGTGCGAGTCGCACCATAATCTAATGAAACCTGTGCGGAGCTGACCGAATTGCTGTACCCCATTATACTGGGTAGGCGTTTTGAGAAATTTTCCGGTACAAGAACTAATTTCGGTTTTTTACGTTTTATCACTACCACTCCCCCGAATACGCACCAGACAGTTCCCCTCAGGGTAAATTTCATGAACTAGGCACATTTTATAATGTTTTATCTCTCCTAAAAGTCTTCACACTGCGGGGCGCTGTTAGAGAGAAACATGTGTTCATATTTAGGCTTTTTATTTAACAGGCGATACTCATCTCTAAAATCTGTTAAAAACTCACATAACCCTTTAGCTACAACCTCACTACAAACCTCATCATGATATATATTAATGTAGTGGTAAAAATACTTAAGATTGTCCATGATAACGAGATTCACATATTCAGTCGTAGGGTATGAGTAATCGACATGGTGTAGCATGATATAATACCGTTTATCACACCACTCATCCACAAGGCTCGCTACCCATAACTGCTGTTTAGCTTCTGAGCGTGCCGCTTCTTCTACCACGCGGTGCACGTGTGTCTTTATAAAGCCTAGTTCTACAACATACTTCAGTACATCGTCTGTACTGCGAAATCCTACAATCCCCTTCCCAGAATATCCGTAGAGTATTTGAATAGCCTGACCCTTTGCACGATTCAATGCTTCCTTAAAAGAGTCAGAGGAGGCTGGGATAGGGAGTTTTTCAGTATCCACTACATCTACGCCCTTTACTGAATACCACTTCATAAATGTTGAACACGCGATATTAAAGGTGGCCATTTTCTTCTACGCGGGAGAGAATACACATCTGAGCTCAAGGGTATACAGAGGTCAACTGAGAACACGAGGACAGAGGTCTGCTCAGGCTACGGGATGAATCACGTCCCCGGTCTTAGAGTGGGCGGGGCATAACTTTACTGTACACACGCACACACGTAAAGTGAAACACAAGTCAATGCATGATTTATTTAATAAACGAAATAATCAGCATGTATATATTTAGAAATACGTGCAATAAATAAGTTAACAATAGGCACATCAAAGAATGTTCTCAATCTTTCAAATGTCTGGGATAAAAAGCGTCAGGGCCTGGAGCCTTGCTAACTTTTAGCCTATCGATATAATGCGCAATCTCAGCCTCGTAAACAGTTATTTCATCCAAAATAGTCTCGCTACTAAATGGAACGATATCATCCACGCAATGGACCCATCAAAGTTTATGGTAACCAAAGGGTACGGTATCATAGGTACCAAGTAAATGGTAACGTTTCCTATAGGTGTTACGGCATACCTTTGTACCCTAAGTTCCTTCACGCCCCCCAGTTTCTGCGCCCGAAAATTGCGGGTGCCTACAACTAGTTGGGGAGGCCGTTCGCCCTCATCATCATCCAAGCACACTAGATCCTTCAGCGAATCAAAGTTAACGACCCGCTGATTCGCTTGGTTAAGCGTGATACGATACCCTTCGCCTTCACGATATATTTCGTTTCATTCCCTATCCTCACCCGTACCCCATACGTTTTAGGTCCTGTTGAGACAAAAGACTCGGCGTATGCATTGTCCCCACTCATCCTTGATCTCATCAGTGAGCTCGCCGAGGAATTCACCAATTGCAAGCATGTATTCACCCTCCCTCGCTGTGAATATCACTCTATCTGTATCGGCATACAAGACTTGCTGCCCAAGAGAATGCAATAGACCCCAAAGTTTGATGCAGGGGTAGGCTGTTGTGAAGCTGGCTACAGGAATGTTTGTAACCCTTGAGGTATCTGTGGCCAATTCAGTGTTGTTGTACTTTATTATGTAAGTATTACTTACATTCACGATTTCCATGACTTCTTTATCGGGTGCGTTGGCATAATCCCAGACTTCGCTATAGCTTTGTGCCAAATGAACGTTACCCTTGCCAGTATTCTGTGCAAATTTTCCCCATAGGCTGTTCAGACACAACTTTGCACTAAAGCGCTTGCCAGGATTCTTTACAATTTGGGCGCGATCAAGTTGTATACCTTCGTGGTCGCGGTAACGTTGAATATAGGCAGACTTTTCATCTTCGGTGTCAACTCCTCGCGGATACCCTGATGCCTCAACCTTATATTTCAAAAATGCGTTTATATACGGTGTGAAAAGGTTGGGTAGCTTCTGAAACCTCCAAACCTCATGTATCTTCAGTATTCTATACCCATGGCGTACGCTAGGGCCAGCTCAGGACTTGTATATACGCCTCTGATCTTACGCTGGTGGGGTGTATGGCTACAATTACCGTTATTCTCTTCCGCACACTTCACGCACAGGGGAAACATGAGCTTGTGGTCAATGACGACGGGTAAGATCGGCATCCATAATTCGCGAGGGGCGAGCACGTCTACGAAAGAGAGCCCAAAGTAGCGATCATTCAAATTTCTTGAAAATTCATTGATGGAGGGCAGGCTAGAACCCACCAATTTCTCAGGAGCACCCACGGGGTACGGATTGTTCTTCATCACGTATGGGTATAAAGAACAGAAGTCGTAGTAGTGAAGTTTCACGCCCTCCGTAGGTGGAAAGTATAGCTCGAAGGGATTTGTACGCCCACCGAACAAGCTATCACCGCATTTGAGAAGATCCAGTACCATTGAACGCTTGATCGTGTTTATTTCCTCACGGTACACCTCATCTGTCTCCATCCGGGCATCATATTCATGCTCCCACAAGATTCTGTGTGTGAACCGGGCACCTATAAGTTGATCACGGGTGCGCGTCCACGCACGGCAGTAGGCAGGAGATCTACCGTGGATATCTCCGGTGATTCCACACTAAGGACGGGGGCATCCATGCCACCAGCAACCGTTAAAAGAGTACACAGTCTTCTCACGAGTGGCACGGTTTTCACTTAGCCCATCAACCCAAAAAACACGACCATTAATCTTAATTGGTACCTCCCCTGTGTTGCGGGCGTGCTTTATGTATACACCTGTCTGTTGTTGTATGTGTATGAGCCAGTAAATAGCCTTGTGACCATAACTGCGGGGAATGTTTCTCTGAATAATTGCTAAGGTGTTTTTAGGCATGAAACTATTCTTGAACACCGTAAAGCATAGTGACGCGACGGTGGTTGCGACTTGCAGCGGATCGCATTTGAAACGGACTATGTACATTCTTCTAAAAGCCTGGAAACATACTCTAAGCACGCGCACATCATTCACGCAATAACTTTCACATTCATTAAAACTCTTAGTATCGATCAAAGTCTTCGCGCTCATCTACACTCATACAATCATAGTTAAAATGATGTTTGGGTGGAGGTAGACCTACATAGTTTAAAGTCTCGCTAGTGAGGAAAGTGTAAGGGAAGTAGCCTTTTGATACTTCAGCTGCTACCCCCATCACCTTGGGTAGCTTTGCTAATTTACAAGGCGTGAATAATAATGTATCTTTAAATTGCACATTACCTCTTATTTTCATCTGTATAAGTTTGTTTCCTCTTTTCAAGGGATCACCCGTGAATATCTCAGATGACTCGTGCTCGAGCAGCTCCTTATAAAGGAACTGTGTCAAATTTTGCCCCGTTATGGGCAAGAATATACACACTCATTTTTTTGAACTTGTCGGCTAACTTGACAATATAGGACACAAATAGCTTCACAGGGCTATCGTGGACATTCGTATTAAAAACATTTGTCCTTTTACCACATTTGTGGCACTCATCACACACGATCTCCATACACTCATCGCAGATAGTTTGGCTCAGAAGTAAATGCGGAATTACTTCTTTGGTTTCTGCGTTCGTGTATGTTTCTATATCGTAGTATACAGTTAGATAAGGTTTGTTTTTAGGCTTGGCGTCTTTTATATAACATACATGTTTTACGCCATCCGCCTTATATTCCTCCTGGCATGTAGAACAGTGAATTTCGTCACACTTGTGCTTGAAATTTCCGCTACCATTCAAGGTGTGAAACATGCCACATTCACAGATTCTCATTTTCCTGCACGTGCCAATTGATTTATGGAGATCAAAACAGCTATTGTTGAAAAATGTGCGTCTACACACATTGCAGTCCCTATTCTCAGCTTCAACTACACGGTTTTACACTTGGGGCTTTTACACTGTTCACATATCATGTGGCAATCTTTACAATGCTTCACTATATCATCCGCAAACTCGAGACACCCCTTACACAAATCATGATGTCGCCCATATTTTCGACTTTTATCATAACTCTCGTAAAGGCACCTTATATTACGGATGGGGAGATACGTTGTACCTGACAGTCCTGAGCAACCCAACCAAAGAGTAGCGGAACACAGCACATCGAGCATGTGCTAAAAAACAGCCTTCCCCATACATTGAGGAATAAAGGGTTAAGTCTTTATAACCTATTGAGTGAGGACTCTATCATACAGTGGGGCGACACAGGCGAGGTCATTGTTGATGGAACAAGGGTACAGGGGTCCAATATCTAGTGAGAAAGTGGGACAGGCCTTCACCAACAGGATGGAGACATATTAGGGCAAGGCTGCAGCAAATAAATGTCCGAAAAACATTGCTAGGTAATCTGAATAGGTTAAAAGACTTGGAGCAGGCGTCGCACGGGTCACAACTGAGTACACCTTCGCCCACAACAGCCGCAGTGTCTCTGAAGAGAAGAAAGAAGAGAGTAGAAGGCCAACCTTATCCACGTGCCTCTAAAATATGCAAATGGCTAACGTATTAAGTAAACGCTATTATGACATTTCTAGCCCAGCATCCTATGGTGGCGTTAATAGACTGTACAGAGCTACTTATGGTGTAAGGAAAAAAGATGTTGAGAGATTTTTACGCGGGCAGGATGCTTACACACTTCATAAACCGGTGAGAAAAAGGTTTAAAACAGCCAAGACAACAGCCGCATCGATTAATTCTATTTGGCAGGCAGATTACCAGACATGCAAAGATATTCGGTGTACAACGATGGTTACCGCTACATCCTATTCATAATAGATGTATTCTCTAGATACCTGTGGCTAGTTCCCCTGAAAAATAAATCGCCTGAAACAGTCGCTAAAGCAACCAAAACACTGATGTTGAAAGAAAACAGGATTCCAGGCTATTTTTGTACGGACATGGGGAAAGAATTTATAGGGCGTGCTTTTCAGAACATGTCAGAGTTTAATATCAGCTATTACACTTCCAACTCTATACATAAAGCATCTTTAGCTGAAAGAGTTCAACGTACCATAAAGGAACGCATGCACCGTTATTTTGCACATAAAAGCACGCTCAGATATATAACCGTTCTCGATTCACTGGCTTCATCCTACAACCGCTCACACCACCGTACGATTGGTACAACGCCTAACGATGTTTTAGAAAGAGGCAGGTGACCGAGAAGTGATGGACCACCACCACCACCGCCACCACAATCTGTGCGTTTCAAAATCAATGATTATGTAAGGTTGTCACGTTCGGGAAATAAATTCGTGAAGCGTTTTGAGCAAGGATGGACAAGTGAGATTTTTAAAGTTAGAGCTATGAGACCTAAAGGCGAGATAATGATGTATTACGTTGAAGATTTGAATGGGGAAGAAATCTCGGGGGGGTTTTACCGCGAGGAACTTCAGAAAGTAACATTTAATTTAGGAAAAAAATGTGTTTAAAATTGAGAAAATTTTAGGAAGCAAAGGCGCAGGAAAGAGAAAAATGTGCCTGGTAAAGTGGTTAGGTTATCCAGAAAGCTTCAGCACCTATATAAAAGCTGATGCAGTCATGAAGCTTAATTAGTATGCAACATGGCCCCCAACCATTTCTACGTCACGCTCCCGTCCTCCTCATCCCTGTCGGTGCACCCTAACAACACATTAGCTAACTTTGTAACAGAACTCCATGGGCCCATTGATTTGGGTCGTGATTCGTATGAGGTGGTGGTATGTGAAATTCAGCTGGACACCGTCTTTTTAAATATTCATTATAAAGACGCCGTTTTTACAATTCTTAGAAACTGTGACAAGTGCGCCAAAGCCGGCCGGGTAACTCGGGACGAAACTATACGCATCGCCCGGACTAAGGTCGCACAGTTTTTCAGTACAACTGTGACACTAGGCCCGGGTCGCTATGGTTCGGTTGATGATGTTGTGAGAGACTTAAACATATGTTTAAAAAACTCTTAAAGACGGAAGAGTGTTCAAAATTATAACTGAGGGGCGTTATCGAGCAGCCTTCCAAAGAGACACCTATCACGTGGTACCGGATGACTTGTCCCACTTAATGTACCAGCTGAAGATGGAGAAAATGGCTGAAGGCCCTGAGCCGCCAGAAATGTGCTATATTTATAGCAATATAGTAGAACACCAATTTGTTGGGGACACCCAGGCCCGCCTGGTACGCATTGCACACCCCCAACCATAGAGGCAGGGGTTTGAGTATTACATATGACAGGCCCCATTATGTGAATGTCGCAACTAATCTAATAACTAATATCTCAATATATATAAGAACGGTGGAGGGTAAAAATTTTCCATTCGGTGACGGGAGCTTGACAGTGAAGCTGCACTTTCGCCGCTCTCAGTTATAATGGTCAGAAAGCCATTCACGGTGTACCGGGGTGTGAGATATCAGCGCGGCAGCGGCCTTGGGGCCATTTTTTC
The DNA here is from genome assembly GCA_023014485.1 of Bathynomus jamesi. Taxonomy (NCBI): domain Eukaryota; kingdom Metazoa; phylum Arthropoda; class Malacostraca; order Isopoda; family Cirolanidae; genus Bathynomus; species Bathynomus jamesi. The sequence continues at coordinate 264,586 of JAJOZX010000400.1, read as the reverse complement.
ATCCATTCTGCGCACAGCTGTACCACTATTGAAGAGGGGGGCCAGGTATTTTGGGATGAAGGCCTTACAAACAGGATTTAACGCGGCAGAGGAAATGCTCGCGGGGACTAAACCTAAAGAAGCTCTAAAAAAAACATTTAAAACGTACGCGGGATGAAATCATCAAAGATGCGAAGAGGAAAATACGTGGCGGAGGAAAGAAGAAGAAGAAGAAGGGGGTACCAACAAGTGGTGTAAAGAAGAGAACTGTTAGGAACGTAAAAGGGTACCAAAAAGGAAGTGTTCTAAGCGGATGAAACCTGTGACCGATCATTTTTTTAACTGATGTAAACTGAGGATGCTACTCTCACGATTCATAGATTGACTGATACTCTTCGCAGGAGGTGGCACTGTTTCTAACTCATCATGACACGTTTCATTCATCCTTGCAGCTCACAGTGCTGTAAATCGGAGCTATCCCTCTTTAATATGCCTCCAACTCAAGTTTCTATTGAGCACAGTGACTTTCTTACAATTAACCCTTTAAACACGATTAGCTCGCCCAGTGCCCCTATAGAGTTCGTGATATCAGCTCAGGCCCTTACCTTTTTGACCCAAGCTGTATGGAGCTGTACACCAAACTTCGCATAGCTCATTCTGATGGAACGGACTGCGATGATAATTATGCTGCATACCCCGAAACAAACTTTCTGCACACCATATTTGATCAGTGTGACGTATATTTAAATCAGACTAACATCTCAGCAGGCACTGGCTACTATCACCTACGAGCATATCTGGAAAACGTCCTCAACTTTTCAAAAGAAGCAAAGGACACCTTTCTATGCGCTGAGGGCTATTACCACACTAAAGATGAAGATGGAATAAAGGAAAAATTTAAAAATTCTAAAAAAAAGATATATGAATGCTTTGGACGATTGCACACAGACTTTGCATTCCAGGAGAAGTTACTTATGAACGGTGTTGATATGAAATTGAAACTTACACGTACAAGTCCCGAGATCTGTATAAACCTGGACGCTGCCCAAGAAGAAGGCGCGAAAGCTATCGTAGTTCATGTCATGGAGAACTATTTGCGTATACGCCGAGTGAAATTAAGTTTCGCGAAACATATAGAAATTGAGAAAGAGCTGGTACACGCCACAGTGAAATACCCAATTAATAGGGTACAGATTAAAATGTATACGATTCCCACAGGATTGGTATCGAAGCAGATAGAAAACATCGCTCTTGGTATTCTGCCTAAAAGAGTTCTGATCGGTCTACAAGAACATTCCACGGCAAACGGAGATTATAAAAAGTGTGCATTGAAATTTGAGAATTTTGGGCTTAAAAATATTACATTATATGTCAACGGCGTCGCGCTGGGTGGGACTTTGAATATGGACTATTCGACAGATGCTGTGTTCCCACTCTGTGCGAGGGCTTACAGCGGTTTGGCACATAACACAGGAGCGTGTGATGAACTAGGAATCGGTATAACACAGAAAGAATTTGTGGAACAGTTTAACATTTATTCATTTGACCTTACGCCTGACTTAACCGCGGGGGTAAACACCCATTTAAACGCCCAGCAGACCGGGACGGTGGCAGTGCGTTTGGAATTCTCCAAACCTGCAGACACGCCTTTAAGTGCGCTCGTGTATCTAGAAACACAGGCCCTAATAGAGCTGGATCGTTTCCGGAATATAAACACAGATTTTTAAAATGGACGCAAATACCCTCAAGAGAGTGATGAAAAGTGACTGTTTCGCGCGTTCCAAATTTATCGGGGTTTTTGCAAAGAATGAAATATTGATGCTACCTCGCACGAGAAGCTGGCAAGGTGCCATCGTTAACACCGACATTGTGGGTGGCGAGGGAATTCACTGGTTTGCTATTTATTTTAAAACTAAGGAAAGAATGTATTATTTCGATTCACTCGGTCTCTCGCCATGGCGCGACTCGAAAATCGTAAATTTTATCGCGCAATTACGTGTGCCTGAGGTAATTTGGGCCCCATATCAACTTCAAAGTTTTTATAACGAGACCTGTGGGTTATATTGTATATTGTTTCTCTTGCATATGTCTCGCGGGAAGGGATTTATGAATTTTTAAAATTTATTCGATTTGTGTGACACAAATATCAACGATAAATATGTATGCAGACAGATAAAAAAAAACTTCCCACAGGTTGCATCCCCTTGTAGTGCCCTATATTGTGTAAATCTGTATATATATTTGTAACAATTAAGAATTGGGGGCCGCCCCTTTTTGTACATGTTTAATAAATGAAAATAATATTGTTTTGTTAATATCCTAAAAAGTACTTACATAACCTCGTCGATGAGCACGCATTCGCTTGACCGGATGTGTGACAATACCATGACATCTGGCTCACTAACTGTTGTGGAGACCACCTCATTTGCCACCCTTTCTCCAAAAGATTTTGTAATCTCTTCTAACTCCGTTTCGCTCCTGCAAAATAAAGAGAAAATTATTTTTAAAAACCAATGCACTTCTTAAAACTGGCTGTACAAGAAATATAAACAAGCCGTATATATATATATATATATATATATATATATATATATATATATATCCGGAAATAACGATGAAGGAAGCAGATAATAACTAAAAATGTTTTACAACTATAGCTGCCATTTATAAGTTATTTCCAATTGAAACGTTATAAACGAGAAAAGAGCCGGTTAAATCAATGAGCATAATTTACCTTGTAGAAAAGTCTACCTACTTTTAAAATACTATACGGTTCAAAACACTCACACTCACACTCATACATATATATATATATATATATATATATATATACTGAAATAGTGGAAATGGAAACAACTAACAATTGAAAATATCGTAGGAATAATTTTATGCTGTAGAAAACTCAGAGCAAAAGGCTACTAGAATGTCGAATTAAAACGCAAAGCAATACAAGCTAATTTTCAATGCTTGTAAATGAATGGTGTTTAGTTTATGTTAGGTTATATTATAAACGCGGAAAGATCCGGTTAAATCAATGAGCATAAATTATCTTGTGGAAAATCAACTTCAGAAAAAGAAGTGGAATTAGAGAGCCAATTATAATTGAGAAGTAACACAAAGCAATTTTCAAAGCGGTTAATATGACATCTCGTCAATGTTTACGTGCTGCTCTCTCTCTCTCTCTCTCTCTCTCTCTATATATATATATATATATATATATATTAGAAAACCTGTGGGGTAGGAACACAGATGGCCTAGTTATTTTACTTATTTATTGCGCTGCATCCATCAGAATCTCAACCTAAAAAAATCGTGCGTCCAATTTTTTAAAGGCTGCGGGCGCCCCTGTATAGGGACAATGTTTGCTCTTTTCAAAATGCTCGGTATTTCCCCAGGGTCTAGGGATCTTCTCCATGTCCAGTATAAGGGTGTAGCTATTTCATTTTTACAGTTTTTAATTAATAGTGCGTTCCATTTGTCCGGACCTGCAGCTGAATGTGATTTCATTTGTCCTATAGCTCTCGCTACATCATCTGGGGTAAAATCAAAGTCTGTCATACATTCTCCTTGCAATTTCTCTTCGAAGAATGCATCTATGTCAGGTATCGCTTTGTCACTTTTTGGGTACTGAAGACCGATTTTACTGAACTCTCAATGTTTCAGATATTTCTTTCAGACCGTCTGTTAGTTCATTATTTCCTTTCCTGAAGAGCCCGGTAGTAGCGCGCGTTTTTGTTTTCCTTTTCGCATAGCTGGAGAAGTATTTTGGATTTTCCTTTATTACTTCTTCCGCCTTTTCCTCTTCCCTTTCTGTATGGTCCTTTATCAGAGTTTGTATTTCTCTATCGATACTCTCCAGTTTTTCTTGTATTACTTTCCTGGCATTGTTGTCTCCACAATGAGCTAACTTCGTCGGTACTCTCTTTCTTTTGCGGAATATTCTTCTCTTTTGCCTCTCTAGCTAGTTCCTCTTTCCTTTTATGGCCTTGGAGTTTAGGTAAAAAGCTCCAAATTTGCTTCTTCCTTCCGAATGTGTATTGTCTTTTAAAGTTATCGCCATATTTGTTGATAACTCAATTATATTGTGGTCTGAGATAATACGTAGTTGGGGTTATTTTTATATCGGCAATCAAGTTCGTGTTATTTGTGAATACCAGATCTAGGCAGTTATTTTCCTGGTATTTTCTGTTATCTCCTGTATCAGCATAAACTCGTTTGTGAGAGCCATCAACATTTTTGCTTGCTCCTGGTCCTCTCTTGTGCCCCTCTTATCTTGCTGTATAAATATATTTCTACCCACCTTCTTGTATTTTATAAATGGGAAACTAAAATCGCCGCAGATTATTATATGAGGGGGTGGAGAGTTTATGGACTTTATTACGGTGTGTATATATATATATATATATATATATAATTGGGTTATATATATTGGGTCATATATATAATATATATTGATATATACAGTATATACACAATATGTTTATTTATTTTGGTTTGAACTGTTTTGGCTGAGCGCACACACACACACACACATAAGATCATAAACCATTAATTCAATTTTAATCATTTCATTACACTTGACCTCGCTGCAAGAAAAAAAGTTAATCTGCTTCTAGATAATTTTTCCTGCGAATTGTAAAATTTTAAATAAAAACTGTAGGCCCCCCCCCAAATTGATAAATTACTTCATTAGTCATAATATACACAAAAACGCGCCGAGCTGGTTAACTTTTTATTTAAACAGCCAGTACTGGGGTCAGACAGGAGCCATCACTTTCAACGATGGTCAGAGATTTCCTTGTACAGACGTGGTTCACGGCTTTTTTGTCACGCCTATTTCAACCCCAATTGTTTTACAAATAAAAACGAACGATCGTACATAAGTCTTTGGCTCCAGTCTGGCGTAAAAACTTTTTAAGGTGATAAGGTGAAACAAATTTTAAAATCAAATCCTCATATGAAATTTAGAAATAAAAATGCGTTACACACTAAGGTAGGTTGATTTTCCGCAAGTTTTTAGATATCAACTTTGGACTAGCCGAGTAGTCAGGGCTTAATATGATAATAACTGACAAAACATTTCAGATCCCTAGCTTTAACCGTTTTTTGAGGAAACCGTTTCAAAAATCGTCAAAAAATCGTACCGAAAAATATCGCATTTTCGCAATTTTCGGCCGAAGAAATCATGCTATTTTCATAAAAAATCCTGAAAAAAGTTACAATTTTATTGAAAAAAAGTAAAAAAAAACATGTACAGAGTCAAATAGACACATTTGATCCCAAGATCATAATTTTCACTGTAAGAGCCCTTAGAAGCAAAGGAAGGCCTCATCTGGCGGCTTAGGGCTTTGGCTAGAATGTGTTTGTGCCTTGATTCGAGTCCATAAACAGTATGGGAAGCTTCAGATGTCAGCTTCACGGCCCTTTCAACACTCTGAGAATGTGAAGGCAGATCAGGCAGCTCCAGTTTGGTGCCATTCAGCAATGCTTCTTGAAGCTCCTGGTCAGAAAAGTCTTCTGTGAGAGCAGGTTCACAGATGCCACTTTGAGAAAGGTTGATTAGTTCTGACCAGTGGGTAGCTTCAATGTTGATGGCTGTGATCTTCTTCAGCCTCTTCTTGGCTGGCTTCCCACTTCTGAAAGAATAATAATTAATTTATTTTTTATTCCAGTTGAAGATTTAATCCCTATTAGTCTCACAATTGCTGATTTAAATTAAACTTAAATAAAAAAACTAAAAAAACCCGAGTTCTATAAATCCCCATAATCGATTTTTTTTTCAGAAAGAAGGTAAGATTATTTCCATTATCAGAGGGGAGGGGGGGAATTTGGGTAAGAAAATGTGAAAAAGAATTCGATTATGGGGATTTATAGAACTCGGGCCTTTTTTTTATTAAATAAATCCCCATAATCAAATTTTTTTTCACATTTTTTTAAATTAATAAATGCCTACATAATGGACAGAATTTTCTTGAGAGCAGCTTCTCTCACTTCCAAGTCATCAGATTTCATCATGGAGTACAGCACATTCTCGGGCAGCAAGGCAAAAGCATTGTACTTCAGGTTCTTGAAAGCAACACCCTGGATTTCTTCAGACTGCTGCTTGATCCTCTGGATCATGTTGAAGATGTACAGCTGCTGATTGTGGAACTTGCTGTCCCTTTTGATCTCAAAGCAACTGACTGCATACACTTCCACAATGAACTTGATGGCCTGATAAAGCTTATCCTGTAGTTCTGGAGGGTAAGCACCTCTGGTCCACAGACACATCAATCTAATTGCCAAAGTCAACCATCTTGTATGGTTTAATGGTCCAATTTTCCAGGCAGCAAATTTTGGGTTGACTTTGCCCCTGGAAATTCCAAGTACATACTCCAAAAGAAAGAGCCCTTGGGTCTATTTGCTCTCTGATCTCTCAAGTATTCCTTCTCCACTACTGGAACCTGAAATATTAAAGTATATTAAATAGCGGATCTAAAATAAGAGATAAAATCCTGAAAAAAAATTGATTATTAATTTCTATTACCAGGGGAGGGGGAGGAAAGGAAGATTACAGGAGGAGAATGCGGATATTTTTCAATTACAAACATTGAATTTCCTTTCATTTAAAAGGCACCTAATCGCACTAAGTTAGGCCAGTTAAAAGTTAAAAAAATAATAGCATTACCTTCTTACTGGGAGGACAAGTGCAGATTATGTGCTGTGTTTGACAATTTTCTTTCTTGCACTTCACAGCATTGTCATCACAGGGACGAACAGGTAGCTTACAGGTGCAAGCAGAAATGTCAAAAGTTTAGCCAGCTTTTCCTCCAGATTCTGCTCCTGGACTGTAGAAAGAGATTTCCTGTTTATCCCTTTTGCTTTCTTGAAGCACACTTTATCCATCAATTTCACTACATAATATTCCTCATACAGGAGCAGCCGCGGGTTCACTGCCTGCCAGATCTCAATCACATCCTTTGCTATCATTTTAGCAATATCATAGTCTTTCAAGTCCGGGTGGCTGTTTTGGAGGAAATAACTGTACTGAATAACTTGGCGGAGGGTAGGAGGCTCTGTTTTATCCAAAGGCTACGTATTATCTCAGACCACAACATAATTGAGTTATCAACAAATATGGCGATAACTTTAAAAGACAATGCACATACGGAAGGAAGAAGCAAATTTGGAGCTTTTTACCTAAACTCCAAGGCCATAAATTGGGAAGAAATCAGATCACACATGGCCCAAACAGAGTGGTCAACAGCTTTAGAGAATAAAACAACTAGGAAATGCTAACAACAGTGGAAGAAAAGACGTTGAGAATTTTAGAAAAATATGCTCTGAAGCACAGCCAAAAGGAAAGAGGAACTAGCTAGAGAGGCAAAAGAGAAGAATATTCCGCAAAAGAAAGAGAGTACCGACGAAGTTAGCTCATTGCGGAGACAACAATGCCAGGAAAGTAATACAAGAAAAACTGGAGAGTATCGATAGAGAAATACAAACTCTGATAAAGGACCATACAGAAAGGGAAGAGGAAAAGGCGGAAGAAGTAATAAAGGAAAATCCAAAATACTTCTCCAGCTTTGCGAAAAGGAAAACAAAAACGCGCGCTACTACCGGGCTCTTCAGGAAAGGAAATAATGAACTAACAGACGGTCTGAAAGAAATATCTGAAACATTGAGAGTTCAGTATAAATCGGTCTTCAGTACCCCAAAAAGTGACAAAGCGATACCTGACATAGATGCATTCTTCGAAGAGAAATTGCAAGGAGAATGTATGACAGACTTTGATTTTACCCCAGATGATGTAGCGAGAGCTATAGGACAAATGAAATCACATTCAGCTGCAGGTCCGGACAAATGGAACGCACTATTAATTAAAAACTGTAAAAATGAAATAGCTACACCCTTATACTGGACATGGAGAAGATCCCTAGACCCTGGGGAAATACCGAGCATTTTGAAAAGAGCAAACATTGTCCCTATACAGGGGCGCCCGCAGCCTTTAAAAAATTGGACGCACGATTTTTTTAGGTTGAGATTCTGATGGATGCAGCGCAATAAATAAGTAAAATAACTAGGCCATCTGTGTTCCTACCCCACAGGTTTTCTAATAAATTAAAATTTGGTCTCCATCTTTTCTTGAAATTAAAATATGGTGGACGCACATGCGTCTGTGCGTCCGCCTGTGGGCGCCCCTGCCCCTATATATATATAGGCGGGGATAGATCTCAAGCAAAGAGCTATAAACCCGTGTCATTGACGTCCCACCTCACCAAAATATTTGAAAGAATAGTCAGAGAGAAAATCTATGACTTCTTGGAGACACTGGAAAAACTGAACGAAAATCAGCACAGATTTCAATCGGGAAGATCATCCCTATCACAACTTATAGAGCATTATAACAATATCCTAGATGCACTTGACGGTAATAAAAATTATGATGTCATATACACGGATTTTGCTAAAGCTTTCGACAAGTGCGATCATGGTATAATAGCACATAAAATGAAACATATGGGAATAACAGGCAAAGTAGGAAAGTGGATCTACATTTTCCTCAGAGAACGACTACAGGTCGTCAAAATTCAAGGTGTGTCATCATCAGGATCAGAAGTACGCACCTCAGTACCACAAGGCACAGTGCTGGCCCCACTCTTGATCATTATCATGCTACCAGACACAGAAAGTGGAGTTAACAGCAACAGTATAGTAACAGCATTTGTGGACGATACAAAGATCAGCAGAAAAATCAGCGATGGAAATGAAGTGGAGGCCTTGCAGAGGGACACAAACAAAATGTACAAATGGTCAGAAGACAAAACTATAACATTTAACTCCGAGAAATTTCAGTTCTTGAGATATGGTAGAAATGAGGAAATTAAACAGACTGCATATTATGCTCCAGATAGACAGGTAATTCAGAGAATCACAAAAGCGGTCGACTGATCATACCAAAACTTGAATTCTGCTCAGTTTTGACGTCCCCATATAAAAAGGAAGAAATTAATAAACTAGAAGAAGCGCAGAAACATTTCACAGCCAAGATTAATGGTTGCAAAGAATTCAACTACTGGGAAGGACTACCTAAACTAAATCTGTACTCCCTGAAAAGAAGGAGAGAGAGGTATACCATAATCTACATATGGAAAATGATCGAAAAACTGGTACCAAACCACCTCAAACTAAACCAATTATCATCCAAACAACGCTGGCAAATAGGAAAGGCAGAATGTGTAGTGTTCCTAAATTAAAGGCCCGACAAGAGACCGCTTCAACACTGAAGTAAAATAGCTTGGTTGTCAGGAGGCCAAGACTTTTTAACCAGCTTCCTAAGGACCTCAGAAACGTTACAGGGATCAAAGTTGAAGACTTCAAGAGAAGACTAGATGCCTGGCTCAAGACGATACCAGATGAGCAGGGTGTACCTGGCTATATGCGGTGGAGAGCGCAAGAGAGCAACTCGCTCCTCCACCAAACCAGGCCCAGAGGCGGGGCCACCAGCTTGACCTTTGTGTGAAGAGAGCCCGACGCGCGGAACCGCAATGAGGTTAACGAGGAGGTATATATTGATCAGGGGACCATTCTGAGTTCAATCCCATATATATATATATACAGTGGCGGTTCCTCATATGGGCAATATGGGCAGCCGCACAGGGCGGCATTTGTGGAGGGGCGGCATGAGCGCCTGCAAAAAAAATAAAAATAAAAATAAGAATAAATAAATAAAGAAATAAATAAAAATAAAAAATAAAATAAATAATAAAAGATCAATGACTTTGCATCAAGGAAGGTAAGAAGAGTCAGGCTTTAGATGGCAGTTGTGCTGTGGTGCAATTTATTTTGTTTCTTGTTCAAAGTGTAGCATAATAATTACCCTCTCTTAAGTGTCTTATTCTATTTATGTGATAGAGCATTTGTACAATTTAGAAATTTGATTCTCTAGTTTATTTATGGCAGTTGTGCAATTTAATTTGTATTTTTCCTGTTCATAGTATCATAATTACATTCTCTTAAGTGAGTTATTCTATTTACGTGATGAAGGATTTGTAAAATTCAGAAATTTGAGTCTTTGTTTTGGTTCTGAAGTTCCAACAATTAGTCCAATAAAAAGTTATTTTGTGAAAGAGTTATGTCTGTCCTTTATTTTGGGGGGATTCGAATGTGTGTGTGTTGGCGAACAGGGGGGGGGGGCGCTGAAGGTGAGGTTCGCCCAGGGCGTCATGTAAGCCAGGACCGCCACTGTATATATATATATATATATATATATATATATATATATATATATGGCTGAGTACCTAAGCCATACAACTGACTGTTTTCTGAAGCCACCCAGGAAGTCAGGAAAGCCGGCATTTTTCGCCAAGAAGCTCCAGCGGACGGATGTTCCTCTCCAACTTTGCCCTTAATAAATAAATTTTTTTTAATTTTCCTGTATATATATATACAGGGTCATTCAAAAAAGACGCAACAGTTTAAATTGCTTATATTTCGTAATATGGGTAACATACAGGAGTGATTTTTGTATTACTTTACAGCGTACAATTGGGAGTTTTTATTTAATGAAAAACATGTTCAATGTGTGAACCACCGGCATGCAAAACCATTTGCAGTCGACGTTGAAAGTTGGCAAGTACTGTGCGTAGAACGTCATGAGTGATTGTGCTGACAACAGATGAAATTTCCTCTTGCAGCTCACTAACTGTGAGAGGATTGTTTCTGTAAACATTATCTTTCAGATATCCCAATAAAAAATAATCACATGGGTTGAGATCCGGAGAATATGGTGGCCAAGACCATCCACAGGCAAAACGTTCAGGGAAGCGATTCGAGATGACGCGATCGTCAAAATATTCATTTAAGGTATTCAAAATTGCATTTGAAGTATGGGGTCGAGCTCCATCCTGTTGGAAAAACATTTCCTCGAAATTATTAACCATGCCTTGAAGCAACGGGATAAAGTCTTCTTGAAGGAGGTGATGGTATCGTTCGTTCCGATGTCACCGTCTCGTGGAGAAAAATTGGCCCAACAATTCCTTTAGCTGAAACAGCGCACCATACGGTGCATTTTTGCGGGTGTAATGGCGCCTCCATTATTGTGTTGGGATTTTCTGATACGCATATTTGCATATTTTGCTTGTTTACATAACCTTTGAGGTAAAAATGCGCCTCGTCAGTAAACCAGATGTTTTCTAGAACCGCAGGGTTTCTTTCCAAGAATTGCAGAAATGACCTACAAAAATCATTTCTAACAGCTTTCGCTCGCTCAGTGAGCGTCTGATGCATTTGAAGTTTATAAGGAAACATGCCCAGATCTTTCTTTAATATCCTGTTGGTCGATGAACGGGATATTTCCAATTGTTGAGAGAGACGGTTAACAGATTTCTGAGGACTTCGCGTAACTGCCTCCTTTGCACGTTTAACGTTATTCACTGATCATGCGGTTGTTTTCCTACCCACAACGCCTTTCTTATTGTCGGGTGCAGTAGCCGTATTTTCAAACTTTTGAACTAGCCTATATATCGTAGATCTGTTCGGACCTTTCCTGCAGTTGAATTTCTTGCAAAAATTACGTTGAACTTGAACTGCACTGCCGGTACCATAAAACGTTTTCACTATAAACACACGTTGTTGTAAAGTGTACATCTTCCTAAACACTGACTAATGACGCGCTACTACACCTTATGCTACAAGAATCGTTCGCCTAGCGCCTTACGCTACTAGGCCTAAGCGGTAACAAAACTCCCAGGTGTACGCTGTAAACTAATACAAAAATCATTCCTGTACGTGAACAATATTACGAAATATAAGCAATTTAAACTGTTGCGTCTTTTTTGAATGACCCTGTATATATAATTATATATATATATTATATATATATATATTATATATATATATATATATAATATACACACAAAAAACAGATATGCAAACATGCATTTACACATACATATATACACATACAATTCATATATATATATATATATATATATATATATATATATATATATATATATATATATATATATACACCCTTGAGGGTCTTAGCTCTTAGGTTAGGTTACCCTCTCCCCCATTCCTGCTTATACCCCTTTACCATTTTGCAGTATTGTACGTCTCAGTCAGTGTTATAATGCACTGGCACTCTTTCATGGCTGGCACTCTCTCTTGCAACAATCAATATTGATCATATTGCATGCAATTGCATTTACATTCGACATTTTTACTCGTATACCACTGTTACAAAATACAGACAGAACTTCGCCACTTACTCATTTCATTCATAAAGAAAAAACCCTCAACCTCTTGTTTAGTCCACTATCTTTTCTCTCAACTGTATTCACTACAAAGTGAATTATATTGGAATCACTTTCTGCCAATATCAAACAAAAGTGAACAAGCATCGCGTTATTTCTATCAGAACTTCACGACCTTTGAACAAACCGTATACATCAGCTATAAGGGATCATTAGTCCAGTGGTGTAGTGCTGTGGGAACGCGTGGGAACGGCGTTCCCTTACTTTTTTGGTAGACGGAACGGCGTTCCCTCACTATTTCAAATAAATCCGAACTTACAAATCTCTAACGTCATGAAATTTTAATTCCCACCCCTAGAAGAAATATGAGAAAGAATCATTAACTGCTTCATTTCTTTTAGCTTCGAGTGAGGCAATGCTAGCCTATAAAGATCTGGTGAAACAGTCACCACGGCGTACCAGTTGTTAACTTTTTTTAGTTAATCATTCCAGTTGTTAGCTATTTTTCTTGATCGTACTGGATGTCGTATATCTAATGACACTGGAAATACTGCATCTTCAACCTTGGAATATATCCTAATATCCAGTGCATATGACCTCAAAATATCCCTGAAATTGGTCAGATTTCAAAAGATTTCCCGGGGGGATTACAGTGCCCCCGGACCCCCAGCTGTATGGGGTCGCCGCGCTCGCCATTGTCCCCCCCGCATCTGAGTAACACTTTCAAAATGCGTTCCCTCACTTCTTTATTTAGCACTACACCACTGATCATTACCATCTCCACAACCCCTCCTGCTCCACACCAATTTCAAAATTATTGACTCTGTACACCAACCAATCGACCTCCGCATCCTTGAATCATTAAATATTCTTAGTACAAAACCAGTCCTCAACTGAAGCATAGTCAGATAAACTTTCCCGCTTCACCAGTGGAAAGCAGTACCCATATGTCTTAATTGTTGAACAAATTGCAATATGAATATCTCTACCACCCAACATTCATCCCATTGCTAATTCGCCTGCAAATTGGAAATCATCTTCACCTATGGAAGGAACGTGGTAAGCTAACTTATACATTCACTGTTACCCTATGTTTGCAAACTCTGTTTAACTATTTATATATTTTAATTGTCACGTTATCATTTTTATACATTTTATACATCCTCTGTTTTATTATTCTACAATTAATCATGTCGTATATCATAATAATGTATTTTATTATCTCAGTATATTTTTGTTCATTATAGTTCATTATTTTTCTTACATTTGTTCATATTTTTAAACTTTTTTTGCACTGATGAAGAAAATTAATTTTTTTGGAACGTCTGCCAATAAAACTTCAATATGTATCGTTATTCTGTCCTCTTATTCCGCACTATATATATTGTATATAAACAAACTCGGCAACATTTTGCTTGATAAATACAGTACATTTATAAAAATTAAACTGAAAATAACCTAATTTTTGCAAAACAATTTAACTTAAAATTTTTACTGCGATAAAATGAGATTGTGTTTGAAAGCCTTTTTTATTTCTGTAATTTCGTTAAAGCAACACCAAGCCAAAATTCAGCTAAAAATTTATCCTAAAATATTGAAATATGAATAGAAAGATAAATGTACCAAAATTTATGATTAATGAAGTTATCTAGATTGCTAAAAACACTGAGGTATATACAGGGATGTGCAGAAAAAAGCTTTATCTTTTAGAGTGTGTATTTCAGTTTGCAGAAAGAGAAAGTCATCAAAAACTTTTACTTGCTCCATAGTATTACCAATATAATGAAATCAAATGTTCAATGTTTCAACCATTTTCTTGAACGCAAAGCTCCAAACGATGGAACCAACTATCAAGAGCCCAAATTATGAAACTCTTGAGATTTCCACTTTTCCACAATCTTTACCTTTAATTGAGCAATGCTGTCAAACCTGAAGTTCTTGTAAATTCTTTCTTTTAACTCATTCCATATTGCATAATCAAAATAGCCACAAGTCTGGACTGTTAGCTGGCCATTGGTCAGGTTTTATGTAGTCAGGAACTTCTCTGTCTAGATATTTAATGGTTAGGCGGGCAGTATGGCTTCTTGCACCGTCTTGCTGTAATGTGTACTGATTTCTAACACATCATCGCGATAGTATACAGCATCTACAGTATTTTAGAATCTGGTTCACAGAAACGGCATATTGATTATGAATTGAGGTATGAAAACGTTCCACTTTATATCTCGTTATTTATATGTTATGGCCTGTCTGGTATGATGCAATATAACTATTATTCGACCATATTCATCCATACGTCCATATCTTATCTTGACCATTATCCTATATCAATTTTATTAAGTATTCATTTTACTCGTGTCAGTCTACGAAATGTGTGCAAAACTTTATGCATCCGTACCTGTTCGTTCAAAGTCGTGCAAATGCGTTCGCATGTATTTTTTTTATATTTTTTATTTTAATTATTACGCCTCTCGCAATAAACTCGAAAATGCTTATGCAAGTGTACGCAATTCGATAATCACAGCATAAATTGAGCATCTGAAAACGTAAAATCTCTTGTCGCTCTGATTCAAATTTATAAAACATTATCATGCGTTATGTTATATATCATGTGTGTCATGTTGTATATAAATACATACCGTACGTACCCATGTACTTTGTGTTGTACTAATAACCATATATATATATAAACACTGTAAGAATTGTAAGTGACTAATGTACTTAATGATGTAATTAATGTACTTAATGAAGTAGTGAATGTAATGGAACTGTAATTAACGATAATAAGTGAATGTGAATTAATCCATAATTATAATCATAGTTGTAGTAACCCAAAATTACAATGTACTCAGTGATGTACTTAGATTGTACTCAATGTACTACTCCGAAATTATGTCGCCCTTTAGAAATGTATGCTCGGCGAAAATACGATTATTTTTTAATTATTTTTTAAAATTTTATATGGAATCTTTCAAATATCTGATCATGTGTTTAAAGGGGGAACTTAACTTTCAAACTGCACTCCCCCAATATTTAGATTATATATAAAGTATGTAATTGTAAAATAACTGTTACTTCTTCTTCTTAGACTTCATTCCCAGAGGAGGGGTTAGAGGTCCCTTGCCTCCTTAATTTTTTTTAGATTCCGGCCTGAGCCATGGTCGAAAGAGGTCGAACCTCTGCCCCTGTAAATTCAGAGCACTACCTGTACATTTTAGCAGTAAATTACAGTAAAAGAAAGTTGTTTTTTTCTTTTCCTTCGAGCCGTGCTCTCGTCGGAGAACTCAGTCAATAATGTGGAGAAAAATAATCCCCGATACGTTATATGAAGCATCAGGGAATCTTCAGAGAATTTAGTAAGTTTTCACGGAATCCTCCGAACCACTACAGAAGAACTCGGAGAGTATTATAGAAGAAACTATTGTGAGTAACAAATCCGTTGCTGCCTCCTAATCAGAACCCCTGTCGACTTCAAACCAACCAAGGCCATAGACGGAGGGGTTAACAGTCTGGCGACCCTGCCAGGATTTTAACAAGTAGCCACCCTTTGGCCAGGATAGAAATTACCCTGCATCAGGATAAAAATTGTGGCGACCCTACTACCAAGATGATAAGACCCACCATTTGGCCGGCGTGTCACGACTTCCAGTTCGTCACATCCACCTTTGAACCGGTGTGTAACGACTCCAAGTTATCCACGTCTCGTCTTATTTAGAAGAAGTAGCCAGGAAGACACGTCTTCAGGACACGTCTCTAAGTATTTCGCCGTAGAAATTTTAAGTACAGAGTTTTTTTTTAAAGTAATTTGTAAACAGTTGAGAATACAGCATTATTAACAGTTAACTAGTATTAAGTCAGAATTAACAAGAAACACAATGGACATTTCAGACACCAGTGATACATTTTTTTTTATTGAAACAGTTATTTTCACAGAAGTTAATTTCCACAGAATTTAATTTTCACAGAAGTTGATTTTCACAGAAGTTGATTTTCACAGAGTTATTGTCACAGAGTTAGTGTCACAGAGTTAAATGTCAGTTATTTTCACTATTATAATTAGCATAGAATAATTTTATTTTATGTACCAAACATAATATTACTGTACCTTCGCGTACATTCGAGTGAAATGTGTTTACATTTCGTATTTTTGTTTACAATTTTTTTTCAAATTATTGAATTGAATTGACTTGCAAATTAAGAAAGAGAGAGTTTGTAGAGAGTTTATAGAGTTATAGAGATACTTGAAGCAGTTTCAAGTTCCAGTTTCAGTTTTCAGTTTCAGTTGGTTGCATCCAAGAGGGACAACGAAACCCCAGAGATTTATAGAGATACTTAAAGTAGTTTCGAGTCAGTTTTAGTTGCAAATCCGTTGCAAATCAGTTCCAAGAAAGTTTTAGTTGCAAATAAGTGGCAAATCAGTTTTCAGACAGTTTCAGTTGGTTGTATCGAAGAGGGACAACCAAACCCCAGAGATTAATATTCTCCACTTGATAGCAGTTCAAGTGTAAGTCAGTTTCAGTAGACTCCACTGATAGCAGTTCAGTGTAGTCCATTTCGGTTAGTTTCAGTTAGTTGGTTGGTTCCAAGAGGGACAACCAAACCCAGATAATAATAGACTCCACTTGATAGAGTTCAAGTGCAGTCAATTTCAGTCAGTTCAGTTTCAAGATACTTGATAAAGTTCAAGTCAGACAGTTTCAGTTTCAAGATACTTGATAGAGTTCAAGTCAGGAGTTTCAGTTTCAAGTTGCAAGTCAGATTCAAGTTGCTAGTCAGTTCCAAGTTAGTCAGTTCCAAGTTAGTCAGTTCCAAGTTAATCAGATTCAAGTAGTTTTGAAGTCAGTTTTGAAGTCAGTTTTATTTGAAGTCAGTTTTATTTGAAGTCAGTTTTGAAGTCCCAAGTCAGTTTTGAAGTCCCAAGTCAGTTTTGAAGTCCCAAGTCAGTTTTCAAGTTACAAGTCATTTCAATGCAGTCAATTGAATTCAACTTTTTTTGTTGTTTAAGAGAATTTAGTTTAAGAGAATTTAGTTTAAGAGAATGTAATTTAAGAGTGTTTAATTCAACCTTTCTTTTTGTTATAAGAGAAAATTAAATTCAACCTGAATTGACCGGTTTGTGTCTTTAGTTCAACCTTTTTTTTTTTGTTGTTGTAAGAAGAAAATTGACCGATTTGTTTCCTTTTTGCATGCAGTTGTTGCGTACATAAATATATAGGTGAAATTATATATTTTCTTGTAACAAAAACAGATTTACGATTGTTTATAACGATTTTGATAATTATTGTAATGTATATGTGATGATAATAGTTGTAATAATTAATCGATCATGTCCCAATGACTTCCTTTTTAAATTACTATGCTGAGGAACATGCCGTCCCTCCGTTTTGTTTGAACTTCTTTAAATTTTGTTCTAAGCAGTGTGACAATCAATGTTTTCCTAAAGAGGAAAGTGCTCACGAAAAGACGTATTTTTAATTTCAGACGTCATATCTCCCCGATTGGTCACTCTCAATTCCCCCGAATGCAGTATTTCAAATTTTATTATTTTTTCCAATACCCCCAACCCCAGTTGAACCCAGTGTCAACGAGGAAAATGGTTCAACCATGGTTGACTCTACTTTGGCTCCAGTCAAACCACAGTTTAACCATCTTTTTTCTTTCATCCAGGTTGGTCTAGAAGCCAACCAGGAGCCTCTTTTGGTACTATAGAACATAACCTCAATTTATGTTAAGTTGTGTTTTTTTATTTTTAAGAGTATTATACGGAACCTATAAAACCCATGTTCAGTTCATTATAGTTTATAATTGATTTCTATTTTTAATTTGTATTCTTAATTTTCTTAATTTAATTATCGTACTGATACCTCTGGTTAATATTAATGGTGATATACTGTTACTATATGACTGTGAATGTTATTGGCCGAATACATTGCCATTAATGCTACCTGTATTAGAATTTAACAATAATTCACTTAAAGGATTTTATAACTCTACTCCCATTTTAAATTATTATACATTATTTTTAAACTTTGTTAATTCGTAAACCTTCCGAATCACTACACATACACACGCCATGTATGCACACTATATATGCTATATATATCACAAACTTTATTCTAAAATCATTGGATATCACGATAAAATTTATTTAATTGCGCGTAAGTGCTAATTATGCTATTTAATCTTAATTATTCTTGCTTACTATATATATCTTGCTCATGCATTTATTCAGTTAATTTAACAACCCTCTAAGCTAATCTGTCCTCAAAATTATAAAATACACACTTGACCACAGGTCTATACATCTTCCATTACGTAATTCTATCTTTCTTCTCCCTGTATATTCTTAATGGCTAACATTATCACTAAGTATCTAAAATTGTAACTAAATAAATTTTAATGTTTTTACTAAATTAATTTACTTTTTTTAAATAAATTTTAATATTATGATATACCAACTTATTAGTACTTTCAATAAGCTTACATTTCTGCGATCGTTTTCCCACTGCTGAGGACTCAATCCAACAATAAAATTAAGTCAATTTTTACCTACACTAGTCCACCAAATTAGTTTATTAAATATACGATCATGGTAACTTCGGAAATCCCTGAACCTTAAAATTTAAATTTCTCTTTTATTTATTATTCATTAGGTATTTTTTTCTACAGGAAAATAAAATTTTGTTAAAAATTTAACAATATCATTGGTTGTCTAACTTAATTGTTTGTCTAAATTAACGTATTAATCCTTTTATTCTTTGCATAAATTAAAATATTAATCTTTGAATTTTTTATATATTATAATAACTTTCTAAGCAAGTGCCATGTTAAAGATTTGATTACTGTGCATTGTACTTAACCACCCCAACTCATGTGTTGTATATAAATTTGTAATTATAAAAACCATTAGTCATCATCTAGTTTGAATTAGTTGGGGTGTTATGTAATTGTATTGTATTAATTGTATTGTATTAATTGTATTGCATTAATTAATATTATTCTAGAGAAGAGCCCTGTAAAAATTAACAATGAATAATTCCTATATAATCATTATATAATTCTTATATGAATCCTTATATTCATTTCTTCATACAGTACTTATGTTGGTATAGTTTTTATGTTTGAATGTTCATTTTTACATGAGAAACCAAAATCGCCTGAACGAGTTTCGATAGAATTTCAATTTGTGCTTTCTATTGTGTTATTCTATTATGGTTGTCTTGCATCTAACCCTCGTCCCTAAATTTTATTAGATTATGTATGCACATTGCATATAGCAGGATTGGAACCCGTAGTTGTACTTCTTAGTCCTTAATACCCACTCTTTGTCTCTAATTCGTTCTTTTAAATCCTCCCAATAATGACTTGTACTGTATGTACGAATTGAATAGCCGTGGCATATTGATTATGAATTGACGTATGAAAACGTTACACTTTATATCTCGTTATTTATATGTTATGGCCTGTCTGGTATGATGCAATATAACTATTATTCGACCATATTCATCCATACGTCCATATCTTATCTTGATCATTATCCTATATCAATTTTATTAAATATTCATTTTACTCGTGTCAGTCTATGGAAATGTGTACAAAACTTTATGCATCCGTACCTGTTCGTTCAAAGTCGTGCAAATGCGTTCGCATGTATTTTTTTTTTTTTTTTATTTTAATTATTACGCCTCTCGCAATAAACTGGAAAATGCTTATGCAAGTGTACGCAATTCGATGATCACAGCATAAATTGAGCATCTGAAAACGTAAAATCTCTTCTCGTTCTGATTCAAATTTATAAAACATTATCATGCGTTATGTTATATATCATGTGTGTGTCATGTTGTATATAAATACATACCGTATGTGCCCGTGTACTTTGTGTTATACTAATAACCATATATAAATATAAAAACTGTAAAATTGTAAGTGACTAATGTACTTAATGATGTAATTAATGTACTTAATGAAGTAGTGAATGTAGTTTAATGGAACTGTAATTAACGATAATAAGTGAATGTGAATTAATCCGTAATTATAATCATAGTTGTAGTAACCCAAAATTACAATGTACTCAGTGATGTACTTAGATTGTACTCAATGTACTACTCCGAAATTATGTCGCCCTTTAGAAATGAATGCTCGGCGAAAATACGATTATTTTTTTATTTTTTTTTTAATATTTATTTGGAATCTTTCAAAAATCTGATCATGTGTTTAAAGGGGGAAATTTAACTTTCAAACTGCACTCCCCCAAAATTTAGATTATATATAAAGCATTTAATTGTAAAATAACTGTTACTTCTTCTTCTTAGACTTCACTCCCAGAGGAGGGGCAGAGGCCCCTTGCCTCCTTAATTTTTTTAGATTCGGGCTTGAGCCATGGTCGAAAGAGGTTGAACCTCTACCCCTGTAAATTCAGAGCACTACCATTTTTTATCAGTAAATTACAGTAAAAGAAAGATTTTTTTATCTTTTCCTTCGAGCCGTGCTCTCGTCCGAGAACTCAGTCAATAAAGTAGAGAAAAATAATTCCCCGATGCGTTATATGAAGCATCAGGGAATCTTCAGAGAATTTAGTAAGTTTTCACAGAATCCTCCGAACCACTACAGAAGAACTCGGAGAGTATTATATAGGGTGTCCCATAAGTCCGGCATCATAGAAGAAATTCATATTTTTCTATTTCTACAAACCATAATTCATATTTTTCTCTTTCTACAGGCCATAATGTCTGTGAGCAACGAAGAACGAATCCAGATAATTCTACTCATAGGAAATCGGAGTCAAAGAGAGGACGCTGCTGAATTTAACAGACTGCATCCAGACCGCGAGCCAATAACACAGAGTTGTGTTAGCAGACTTGTTGCAAAGTTTAAGGAAACATGAGCCATAGAAGATAAACCAATCAGTGGACCTTCAAGGAGGTCCACTGACGATGATACAGCGACTGCTATCCTGGCTCATTTTAAAAGAAGTCCCAATAAGTCTCTTCGGCGATTGTCCGCCGAGAGAGGAGTGTCGAAAAGTAGCATCCATCGCATTCTTCAGGCTTACAAATGGCATCTATGTAAACTTCAGATCCTACAGAAATTAAATGAAGATGATCCCGACCGGCGGATGGAATTTTGTGAATGGGCTACGGAACAATACATATTGAGCACGTTCTGTAAATAAAAGCTTTTGTTTTGCCTTTTTTAATTATTTTTCCTATGATGCCGGACTTATGGGACACCCTGTAGAAGAAACTATTGCGAGTAACAAATCAGTTGCTGCCTCCTAACCAGAACCCCCGTCGAATTCGAACCAACGAAGGCCATAGACGGAGGGGTTAACATATATATATATATATATATGAAACCTTTGGTTAGCTTCCGCCCGAATTTTTCATTCTTACGAAGGTCAAGCTTCTCTCTCCACCTTAGAACAACAGTTTAACGTGGAATCCAAACCACGCCCACCAGCAGCCCAGCGTCTTAACCACTAGGCCACCCACGGTACGTATTTAGCTACCAACCACTTTATTGTGTGGAAGGATGAACAGCTTGGGTTTGCTGCGCGCCGGCTGCCGTCACTGGATCTCGAACCCGGGGCCGATGGATTCGCACTCAGCGACGCTAACCACAACACCACCGAGGCGCATATATATATATATATATATATATATATATATAGAGTATATATATATATATATATATATATATATATATATATATATATATATATCATTGCTCCTATCAGCCATGCTTGCTCTTAGCATATCCCTGCAGAGTTTATGAGGGTATATATCTTGCCCCTGGTCAAAAATAAGTATGGAAACATTCTGTCCAGCAATAATTACAGGCCTATTGCTGTCACTTCCTGCTTCTCCAAACGACTAGAAAAACTCATGTTACTCCCATTAAATAATTATCTATGGACATCTAATCAGTTTGTTTTTAAAAGGCCCCACTCAACTGACCTATGTATCGATGTACTTAAAGAAACAATATCTAAATGCATTCATAGTAATTCAACTATTTGTAGCTGTTTCTTAGATATAAGTAAGGCATGTGATAGAGTGAACCACAATATTTTATTTAAAAAACTAGAAGACAGGAAGGTTCCCATGTACATATTAAATTTATTAAAATTTTCGTATTCCCACCAATCTTTACTGTTAGGTGAGGCAATGTACTATCCGAATGTTTTGGGTCCTCTTGCGGGGTAAGACAAGGCTCCTTCCTTGCTCTCTCCTATGCTGTTTAATGTGTATATTGACGGATTAATTGCTTCACTTAATGAGGCAACAGTGGGAGGTTGTATAGATAACACAAAGATAAATAATTAGTTTATGCCGATGATATGGTGTTCATAAGTCACTCTGTTAAAGGGCTGGATCGGCTACCAAAAATCTGCGAAGTGTATTCGAAGAAACATGATATTCTTTTTAATGTTACAAAAACTAAGGTTATGCAATTTCATCCTAAAAGCTGTAAGCAGCCAACTGATATTAGGTTTAAAATGAAAGGTGAAGTAATTGAGGAAGTACAAGAATTTAAGTATTTGGGTCAAACTATTACCAGCTCCTTGAGTGATGACTCAGTTATAAGAAAACAATCTCGAAGCCTTTGTGCTAAAGCGAATATGACTATAAGGAACTTTTGGTTCTGTAGAAATGAAGCTAAAGACACTCACTTTCGTACTTTCGACTGTTACATAAATTACCCCGAGATGCTCAGCTTCGCAAATGTTTGCTACCCGCAATGTCCCGAGCTTCCAGGAGGTAACAAGACGTGCTCAATACAGTCTAATGCAAAGAATTAAAAAATCAACCATCCCGATTATTCAAGCTATCCATGAGTCCTGCCGTTTATTTTGTAAGCTATTGAATTCTTGGTACGAAAACGTCTGTCTGCAGCTCCACTTAACCTCGACATTACTGGATTATTTCTAATCAAATGTATATATTTCTATCCTTAGTATGTGAACTGTCATTGTATTAATAATATTTGTCATATGGACTATAGTCTGCCACTAAACCTTTTCATTTTCATATATACAGGGCGTCCCAAAAAAATGTATACACACTTTAACAGCTGATAGCTCAATTGATGTTTCTTTCTTTCCAAGTTAAACCCATTAGAATTAATAATGGCAGTCAGACTAAGCTTTGAACAAAGGAAATTCATTCTAAAATGCTACTGGAAGTGTGAAAACGCAGTTGAAGTGCAAAGACAGTTTAGGAGGGAGTTTCAAACAGATCCACCAACGCGACTTACCATCACTCGAATTAGAGATAAGTTTGAAGCCGATGGAACTGTTCAGAATGTCCACAAGAAGCGTTCCGGAAGACCACGGACATCGACAAGCCCCACAAAGCAAGAAAGAGTACTGGAAACGTATCACCAAAGTCCAAGAAAATCTGTGCGGCAAGCGAGTCGTGAGGTAGGAATTTCAGAATCGTCTGTCCAACGCATTTTGAAGCGCTGTCAATGGAAAAGTTACATTCCAAGATTAGTCCATGCTATTAATGAAGATGATCCGGACCGAAGAGTGGAGTATTGCGAGTGGTACTTGGCACGATGTGGATGTGGATTGGACGAAGGGGTTTCGAAGAATACCCTCCGCGTTCACCAGACCTCACACCACTAGCTTTTTTTTATGGGGATACTTAAAAGACAAAGTCTACGCTATAAAACCTGCAACAGTCGCTGAGTTGAGAGCAGCCATTGAACGAGAATGCACACAAATACCAAACGAAATGTTTCGTGATGTTTGCGATTCCATTGCTTCGCGTTATCAGCAGTGCCTGGACCAGAACGGACGTCAGTTTGAAAACAGGCGTTGACAAAACAATTAAATAATGTCTGTAGATTCTATTACATTTTGAAAATGAAATGTATTTTAATAAACACTGCCTTTATAAGTATTTAAAGTGTGTATACATTTTTTTGGGACGCCCTGTATTTATCCGAGTCAATCCACAAGAATAGTTGCCAGATTGCGCTATTTATTTAATTTGTATATGTTTAATGACGATTCAATAAAGGGAATTATTCAAAACAACGCGTTATTTAAAAAAAATTCCATCCTAAGATAGAAATATATCTTTAAATCTTATTATAAACAATATTCATTTACTTTATATATATAATATATATATATATATATATATATATACAGTATATATATATGAAAAATATTTCACGAAAGTAACACGTGAAAAATATTTAGGATGAATAAAACCACGAAGGAAAGGAAACAGAATGGTGTTCAAGCGCTTTAGTCTAATGACATCCTCAGGAACACTGAAGTAAATAAAGAGTTCGAGACCATATATAGGTGACAAAAAAAATATATATATATAATAAATATAGAAATAAAAATTGTGGGAGGAACATACAAATTTGTAAGGAAAACTACCAATTTTAGCACTTTGCCCTTCTTGTCTATATCCGTTCTGAACGAATTCAACACAAGATTAATTGTAATAAAGTCACTGTGCTCAATAGAAACTTGATTTACAACATTGTGAACTACACGGATGGAGGAAACGGGCCATGGCGAGCCAGAAACAGTGACACCTCTCCGACAAATAGTAAACAGTCTATGATTTACGAGATCAACGTCCTTAGCTTATATCAATTAAAAAAATGGTCAAAAATAGGTTTCATGCGATTAGAACCCTTCTTTTTTTATGTCCTTTTACGTTTAACGCCACGTGTTGGTAACCCTTTCTTCTTCTTCTGGACAGACCTCTTCTACTTTTTCTCCACGCATTTTTCTCTTTGCATCTTTGAGGATTTCGTCCCGTGTGCGCTTTAAGTCCTTTTTTAGAGCTTGTTTAGGCTTAGTTCCCACCATTATGTCTTCTACCGTGTTAAAACCTGATTGTAACGCTTTCCTGCCGAGATATCTAGGTATCTGGCACCACTCTTCAGCAAGGGGACAGCCATACGCAGTATGGTTGAAAAAATGGATCCAATCCCACTCCCGCGCTATCTCACCCCTAGATAGACTGTGAAAGACCTTCGTGTCATTATATTACAATGCGAGGAAAGTGCAGCTTCACTGTTACGCTCCCGTCACCGAATGGAAATCTTTTCCCCTCAATCGTTCTTATATATATTGAGATATTGGTTAGCAGGTTAGTTGTGACATTGACATAATGAGGCTTGTCGTATGTAATGCTTAAGCTCCTTCCTCTATGATTGGGAATGTGAGCGATGCGCAGCAGGCGCGGCCTGGGTATCCCCAACAAACTGATGTTCCACGATATTGCTGTAAATAGAGCACACGTACGGGGGAGGGTAGCCATCGTTCAATTTCTCCAATTTTAGGTGATACATTAAGCTGCACAATTTATGTTGTGTTTCGTGGAAGGTATCTCTTTGTAGGGCTGCTCCATATCGGCCCTGGGTTATAATTTTGAACAGCCCTTTGTCTTTGATATTTCTCTTAGCCTCTGATGTTAGAGTCAGAGTATGTGCCAGGGTATCTTTTTTTACGATTTCGTATACTAAATCATCCGAAAGATATGATCGTTTCAAACTACCATTTTAGTCTCTCACAACATCCTCAGCTGCGCCATAATGACCCGGGCCTAGTGTTACTACTCTAGTGTAGTATTGTGCCTCCCTACTCGTGGCTGCACGCACGGCTTCTAAGAACCGAAAAATGGATTCTTTACTATCAATGGATAATCTCTAGGAGTGCTCCATTTTTCAATATTAAACACACTCATAAAACATATACCATTTGAAAGCTCACATTTTTCTGAGTCTAAAAATGTAGTAATCCAAAAGTATCAATAGCAAATAAAAAGTAACTAGATTTAATTAATTGTTTGAAGCGTGACGTCATTAACTACATTATAAAGGTTGTCTAAGTTATAAATCTTCAGTCTGTGTTGTAAGATGGTATTTTTGGTAATTGTTACGCTAACCTAACCTTACATGAATATGTTATTACATTATCATTTGTATAATTTAGGTCTCGGGGGTACGGGGGCGCCCCCGTAAAGATCAAGCATCACAAATTGATCGGTATAGGGTTTTATATTTAAACCTAGTTACTTTTTATTTGCTATTCATACTTTTGGATTATTACATTTTTAGACTCAGAAAAATGTGAGCTTTCAAATGGTATATGTTTTATGAGTGCATGTTTAATATTGAAAAATGAAGCGCTCCTAGAGGTTTACCCTATCAATACTTAAAAACTTGGTAGCCAATTGAATTTCGCATATTGCTGCCTCATATGATTTACGGCCCAATTCAATGAGCCCGTAGAGATTTGTTACAAAGTTGGCCAGGGTGTTGCCAGGATGTACAGACAGAGAATAAGAGGACGGGAGTTGACGTAGAAGCTGTTAGGCGCCATATTGCATACTATTTAAGCTTCATTATTGCATCAGCTTTTATGTAGGTGTTGAAGCTTTCTGGGTACCCTAGCCATTTCACCTGATACATTTTTCTCTTTTCTGAGCCTTTGCTGCCGAAATTTTTTTAAATTTTAAACACATTTTTTCCTAAATTAAATGTCACTTTCTGCAGCTCCTTGCCGTAAAAGCCCCCTGCAATTTCTTCCCATTCAAATCTTCAACGTAATACAGCATTATCTCGTCTTTAGGTCTCATAGCCCTAACTTTAAAAATCTCATGTGTCCAACCTTGCTTAAATCCCTTCGCGAATTTATCACCCGAACGCGACAGCCTTATATAATCATTGATTTTGAAACGCTCAGAGTGTGTTGACACTCTACGATTATCTTTCCTTACGTCACGTTGTGTATGCTTACCTCTTTCTAAAATTTCGCACGGTGGTGTGAACGGTTGGAGGATGAGACCAACGAATCCAGAATGTCTATATACTTGTATGTGTTTCTCTGTGTGAAATAATGAAATAGCGATGCATGCATTTCTTTATGGTACGTTGAGGTCTTTCATCTAAAGATGCATTATGTATAGAGTTTATAATGTAATAACTGATGTTAAACTCTGTCAGCATGTTCTGAAAAGCTCGGCGTATAAATTCTTTCCCCATATCCGTACAAAAATAGCCTGGAATCCTGTTTTCTTTCAACATCAGCGATTTGGTAGCTTTAGCAAATGATTCAGGCAATTTATTTTTCAGGGGAATTAACCACAAATATCTGCAGAATACATCTATTATGAATAGGATGTAGCGGTAGCCGCCATTATACACCGAATATCTCTACATGTCAGTTAAATCCGCCTGCCAAATGGAATCAATCGAGGCTGCTGTTGTCTTGGCTGTTTTAAACCTTTTTCTCACCGGCTTATGAAGTATATAAGGATCCTGCTTCCGCAAAAACCTCTCAACATCTATTTTTCCTGCTTCTTCTTTATAAACGCCTCTGTACAGTCTATTAACGCTGCTGTAGGAGGTTAGGCTAGAAATGTCATAATAATAACGTTTTCTTAATATGTAAGCCATTTGCGTATTTTAGAGGGGCGCGGGGAGGGTTGGCCGTTGTTGTTTGGTCTCTTCTTTTTCCTCTTCAGAGATGCTAACGCTGGGAGCGAAGGCGTGCTCAGCTGTGGTACATGCGAGGCTTGTCCCAAGTCTTTTAACCTGTTCAGATTATCTATCAGTGTTTTGGAGACATTTATTTGCTGTAGTCTTGCGTTGATATGTTCACATCCTGCTGGTGAGGGCCTATCCAACTTCCTCACCTAGTCATGGACGCTGTCAACGATGTTCGAATCGTGTACTTTTGTTCCTTCTACAATGATCTCACCTGTATCGGTCCACTGTATAATGGGATCCTCACTCAATAAATTATAAAGACTTACACCATTATTCCTCAATGTATGTGGGAGACTTCTTTTTAATACATGCTCCATATGTTGTGGGGTCGTCCCGTTGTTTTTTGGCTGTTCGTTTCTAACCTCGACTCCAGGTCCTATGCCTCCATGTTCAACTTCGTCTGCGCTGTGTCTAATAACTACGGGGAACTCTGTCGGATTCTTATAATTTTCGTATTCATGAAGAAATTTCTGCAGAGCTTCTTGGTATAAGATTCTTTTCTCATCAGGTGACATTTCACTGTTTAATAGGTCTAACAATTCGCTTTTCATTCTTTTAAGCTTGCTTTTAAGGGGTTCTCGAACCATATCTGGACTCTTTGAGCTTTGCGGTGATGCATACACTTCGTGTGGAGTCACGACTGCTTACTTCATTATATTAAACTAGTCAGTAAAGGCCCCAAAACTGAAAATAAGATGGGGAGGAATGAACCCCCTCTTTGCACAATAATTCGTTTTTTCTTCTCCACAGATTGACTTTTACGAGCTAGTGTGCGTATAATGTTCTTATAACGGCGTAGACGAGCCTTCTGAGGGGGTTTCATTGGTACATTACATTTTATAACGTTAAGAGAGATTTCACGGTTGCATTTTAAAAAGTCCGAATCAATATTTTTAACAAACATCTGTTGGAGTGCCCGGGACATTCGATGACAGATTTTTATTAATTCATGGTATTTCTTTAGCCTCTCTGTCATTTTAGAATATACACCGTTTCAGGCTCGTTTGAGAATATATTCGTTCTTAGAAGAACCCCAAACGTGTTTCGCGGATGAAGGTTATAAAGC
Organism: Bathynomus jamesi; assembly: GCA_023014485.1. Classification (NCBI taxonomy): domain Eukaryota; kingdom Metazoa; phylum Arthropoda; class Malacostraca; order Isopoda; family Cirolanidae; genus Bathynomus; species Bathynomus jamesi. The sequence continues at coordinate 235,774 of JAJOZX010000400.1, read as the reverse complement.
AAATATCCGTAACGTTGGCTTGTAGCTTCTTTATAAACTTCCAAAAAATACACTGATTCGGGAACATTTGATTGGCTAATACCCCAATTTGTGACACATATCTACGTTGTGCGAATAGATTCTGATTGATGAAGAACACACTTATGTTATGATACACTTATGTTAATATACACCTTCCTTTGTGGAACAAAATATCATCTTGGTACTCGTTCAATACTGACTGGTATGTCCAATAGCACCATATAACTTTATGCACAAAGTTTGAGAAAATATCCCCCTTATCTTTAATGATTTTAAGCATAAACAAAGTTTTTCCACATCCTGTTGGGCCAGATGCCAGATATAATACATGTGGATGGGCTCGTGAACCTGAATTTTTCTACAGAATGCATCTCTAACACGTCATACTCTTAAGTGGACCATTTACAGAATATAATAAAATTTCAAGTGATGCTCCTTATATTCTACGGTCTTGTTTTTCCTCAGAACCTTGAATGACGATGAGGATGAGGTGCTGTGCCAGCATCATGTCCCCATCATCGATATTATAGACGATACCGATGACCGTGTAGTTGAGGCTACAGACTCTACCCCCCGCTAGCGAGACCCCAGCAACGCCAACTGTAGCAGCCCAACGCGAAAATTCGAGAAGTTGATGATTCACTTTCAACGTCAGGTATGAAGCGTACCAGCTGTGCGCCGGATGTTAAAACCCCAGTAATAGATCCCCATCCATGTATGTCTTACGACACCCCCCCCCCACATTAGTTCTTTCTACAAATAAAACTGTGTCCCCTTATTCCTGTTCAATTGCGGTCGTACCCTCCACAGCATCAGAATCTCTTCTGTAGAGAGTAGCATAACATTCGAGCTGGTGTGCACCCCCACAACCACCCCGGCCATGACTAGAAACCGGTACGTAGTCAGGGTAGACCAGCAAACCATGTATAGCAACGGTGTTGAACACGGACTACGGCGCGTAGTTGAGTGTATTGTGGAGGTTGCCCTTCAAAACAGCGAGGGACGTGAAGTCAGGACGCGGCTGTCCTTCGGGTTTGGGTCAGATGACGGGGATGTAGATGATTTTTGGGTAGTAATACCCTACAGGCGCTTGGCTGCTGTGGACATAGACTACATTTTTGGTCGTATAATGCAAGCCTCAAAGTAGTATCGCCTTCAACAATGACCAAGTGTTCTGTGTTGCGGGACATACGGCCACACCTTATACTCTTAACTTCAATTCTCAGGCTATTTACAGACAGCATATAAACTTCGAGTGTGGTTGCGGCTTTACAGCAGTAGTCATAGCTCATATGTTTACTGTACTAAATGCATGGGGCAAAAAAATTTGGTTGCCGACGGTTGTGCAGCGTGCTCGTAAACTGGCCACAGATTACAAGCTCGAGTTTGACTGTAATATGGGTCCTAAAGAGCTCAGAAGGGTGGAGCAGGAAATGAATGTTCACATACTTGTATTTGGAATGGATGATCGTCGTAGGACTGGTATGTTTATAAAAGCAGTGAGAGACCTCTACTTATTTTAGGGTTGTCAGGAACAACGTATCTTCCAATTCGCAATATAATGGACCTTTACGCGAGTTATGATAAAAGTCAAAAATATGGAAGGCATCATGATTTGTGTAAGGGATGTCTCGAGTTTGCGGATGATATAGTGAAACATTGTAATGACTGTCACATGATATGTGAGCAGGGTAAAAGTTCCAAATGTGAAAGTCGTGTAGTTGAAGCCGAGAATAGGGAATGTAATGTGTGTAGACGCATATTATTCAATAATAACTGCTTTGAGCTCCATAAGTCAATTGGCACTTGCATGAAAATGAGATCCTGTAGATGTGGTATGCTTCATATGATAGATAATTGGGGGAAATTCACGCATAAAATGTGATAAAATTCACTGTTCTACATGCCTAAAATATACCTTGTGTAACTGTATACTACGATATAGAAACAAATACGGGTGCTGAAAACAAAGAGGTTATCCCCCATCTACTTGTAAGTCAGACTATCTGTGACGAGTGCATGTAGGTCGAGTATGAGTGTTGCAAATGTGGTAAACGAACAAACGTTTTTAAAACGATCGCACACGACAACCCCATGAAAATTCTTTGTGTCTTATATTGTCAAGTTAGCGGACAAGTTAAAAAAAATGAATGTTTTATTCTTGCCCAAAACGGCGCAAAATTTGACACACAATTCCTTTATAAGGAACTGCTTGAACACGAGTCATCGGAAATATTTACATACGACCCCTTGAAAAGAGGAAAGAAACTTTTACAGATGCAAATAAGAAGTGGTGTTCGGTATGAAGACACTTTATTATTCACACCTTCTAAATTAGCCAAGTTACCCAAGGTGATGGGCGTAGCCGCTGAAGTTTCAAAAGAGTATTTCCTTAGACATTAATCAGTAGCGACACTTTAAATTACGGAGGCCTACCTCCCCCCTCAGCATTACTTTAACTAAGCCAACATGAGTGATAGTGAGCATGGAGATTTCCGCTACTACAACAGTTTTAATGAAGATATTCCTTATAATATAGCGATGAATGTGAGTGTTATTGCGTGAATGATGTGCGAGTACTTAAAGTATATTTCCAGGCCTTTAGGAGGATGTATCATATATAGACCGGTTCAATTGCGATCCGCTACAAGTCGCAAACACGATCGCCTCATTGTGCTTTACGGTGTTCAAGAACAATTTCATGCCTAAAGACACTTTAGCCGTCATTTACAGAATCACCCAACGTAGTTATGGGCATAAGGCTATTTACTGGTTCATACCCGTACAGCAACAGACCGGTGTATACATAAAACATGCCCGCAACACGGGGAAAGTGCCCATTAAGGTCAATGGTCGTGTTTTTTGAGTTGATGGTCTAAGCGAAGACCGTGTCACTGGTGAAAAGACTGTGTACTCCTTTAACGGTTGCTGTTGGCATGGATGCCCACGTTATGAGTGCGGAATCGTAGGCGATATCCGTGGTAGATCTCCTGCCGACAGTCTTGCATGGAACCGCACCCGCGATTAGGCCCCAGTTCACTCACAAGGTCTTGTGGGAGCACGAATATGATGCACGGATGGAAACAGATGGGCAGTACCGCGAAGAAATAAACACCATCAAACGTTCAGTGGTGTTGGATCCTCTCAAATGCGGCGATAGCTTGTTCGGTTCTTCAAGCTATACTTTCCACCTGCAGGCGTGAAACTCCATTACTACGACTTCTGTTCTTTATACCTATACGTGATGAAGAACACTCCGTACCCCGTAGGAGCACCTGAAAAACTGGTGGGACCCGCCCTGCCCACCATCGAAGAGTTCTCAGCTAATTTGAACGAGAACTATTTCAGTCTTTCTTTCGTAGATGTGCTCCCCCCCTCACGACTTATGGATGCCGATCTTACCGTCGTTTAGACCACAAACTCATGTTTTCCCTGTGCGTGAAGTGCGCAGAGGAGAATAATGTTGCTTGTAATCACATAACCAACCAGAGGAAGATCAGAGGCGTATATACAAACCCTGAGCTGTTCCTAGCCGTTCGTCACGGTTACGTAATATTAAAGATATATGAGGTGTGGAGGTTTCAGAAGCTCCCCAACCTTTTCAACCCATATATACTTTTTTGAAGGATAAAGTAGAAGCATCAGGGTATCCGCGAGGAGTCAAGACCGAAAATGAAAAATCGGCGTATATTCAGAGCTACCGTGATCATGAAGGGATACGACTTGACCGGTCCCAAATTGTAAAGAAACCTGGCAAGCGCTTTCGTGCAAAGTTTTGCCTAAATAGTCTTTGGAGAAAATTTGCTCAGAATACAGGGAAGGGGAACGTCCATCTAGCGCAAAGTTATAACGAGGTGTGGAATTATGCCAACGCTCCCGATAAAAAGGTCATGGAGATCGTGAAAGTGGGTAATACGTACATAATAAAGTACAACAGTACTGAGTTGGCTACAGATACATCACGTGTTACAAACATACCTTTAGCCAACTTCACCACAGCGTACGCTCGCATCAAACTTTGGAGTCTACTGCATTCTCTTGGGCGGAGGGTTCTGTACGCAGACACAGATAGTGGAATATTCACGGAGAGGGAAGGTGATTACATGCCACCTATTAGGGAATTCCTCGGAGAGTTGACTGATGAGATCAAGGATGAGTATGGCGGTAGTGCCTACGCTAATCCTTTTGTCTCAACAGGCCCAAAAACTTATGGGGTGCGGGTGAGGGTGGGCGAGGATGTGAGATATATCGTGAAAGCTAAACCAGGCGAACCGGCGGATCGTTAACTTTGATTCGCTGAAGGAGCTAGTGAGCTTAGAAGATGAGGGTGAGCAGGTACCCTAACTGACTGTCTGGACTCACAATTTTCAGGCAAAGAAACTGGGGGGGGGCGCGTGAAGGAGCTTAGGTGAACGAAGGTGTGCAGTAACACATATTGGAAACGCTACCAGGTGCCTGGCACCTACGATACAGTACCCTTTGGATACCATGGCCCTTGAATGTTTTGATATATATAGTGTCTATTTACTTGCTAACGATATGTTTATTTATTTATTACGTGTATTTGAATATATGCCATGAATTAGAGACTACTTGTTGACGATATGTTTATTTATTTAAAATAAATCATGTTTCAATTAGCGTTTAATTTTCTCCTTTGTGTGTGTGTGTGTGTGTGTGTGTGTGTGTGTGTGTAAAAAGCTAAGCACCGCCCACTGTATGACGCAACCCAATGAAAGGGGTCACCTTACTCCTGCTACTAGCTGGCCATATCAAATCCCTGCGTCCTCAGTTGATCTCAACAAGCCGTGGAGCTCAGACGTGTATTTTGAAGAATTCTCACGCAGACGGAAAATAGTGATGGCTACCTTTGATATTGCGTGCTCGACATTCATCAAGTGGTATTCGAGAAAATCTACAGATGTAGTAAACACTCAAAGAATCAGTAGTCCTTCCTCCTTTGTGGTTTTTAAGGCCTTGTTGAGCCGAGCGAAGCTTAGGAGCAGGAGGTCCAAATACTCTACGAATATTCTGGCGAAAGCAATGAGGGCTTTCGTAGCTCAAACGATGTAATGGACTACGTCATAGGACTAAACTGCGTAAAGGCGCACATACACCGCTAGGTGAAAGAAGCATCACGTGCAGAAGAGAGGCAACAGGTATGGGTAGTGAGCCTTGTTGATGAATAGTGTGACTAGTGCTACTATGTCATGTTACATCACACCGCGTACGCATACCCTGCGTCTGAGAATATAAATCTTGTAAGTATGGATAGCTTAAAATATTTTTATCTTTACGTTCATATATATCATGATGAGGTTCGCAGTGAGGTTGTGACTAAAGGCTTGTGCGAGTTTTTAATAGCGTTTAAGGATGAGTATCGCTTGTTAGGCAAAAGGGACAGATATGGACACATGTTTCTCTCAAACAGAGCACCGGAGTGTTAATAAAATGTGTGTAGTTCGCAAAAATACAATGTTGTACCCCTGAACGAAGATGTATGGTGCGCATTCTGGGCTGGGGAGTGGGAGTGATAAAACATTAAAGCCGATATTACTTCATGTATCGCAATGGAAAAATTCTCTAAACGATTCCCGGTATAATAGGATACAAGTATTCATATGATTCTTTCATGTTGGCACAACCCCGTGCACGAATCACTAACGCTTGGTATGACGCACTCGTGTGACTCATCCCCAACACCATCCACCCCACCGAGCCAAATAGCGCACCGGCTGCTCATAGTCACCTCAGAGCTTGACCCGACTGGACGTGAACTCCTCACAATAGGAAACCAATATACGATGGAGCTTCCGTTGAGCAGTATCATCATTGCCGTATACGACGTGTCCGTGACGAAGTCATTGCGTGTGTTCAGACGTAAAACCAGCGCCATTAATTATGTACTTGAAACGAGTTGTAGACAATCAAACTCTGGTAAACGGAACGTAATTTATTTAAGTGTTGAGGAGATGAACAGAATCTTCGTGGCAGTTGAGAAGTGGGGTGAGGACCGTTATAAAATACCTGCAGGTGTAGGCACAAAAAGAGAGCAGATTAGTGATGCACCCTCATCCGCTTTTATTTTTATGTTGTGTATAAAACGAGACCAGCCATGCATTGATATACGGTTGATGTGGAAGAACGCAGCTGACAATAACACCCTTGTCCCCACGCGAAACCGTTTCAATCTCGATAGAATGTTTGAAGTCGTCGGTTTCCGAAAGCTAAAGCTTATATTAGACGCGCGCGTTACCGATATGCTTTATTCTGACACGGTTCTTGAATACGCATACACCGCTCTGCTCGACAGGTTTACCGAGTGTAGGACTGAACAAGGTGAGAATGGATTGGAACTGGATGCGTATTTAAAAGGTATACACTCTTCGAGACATCTTGAACTTTGGTACAAAGGACTTGAGCTGTACAGGGCTGAGCTCACCTACACTGTTCACCCTGAAGAGCTATTTCTTTATATAATGGGCAGCTGTCGGCACGATTTACAAGATTACTTCAATTGTCGATATTCGTTGTGAAGAAGAGTTCACGGTTGAAAAGCTCGGATTGGAAAGAATAAACCCTCGTTTGGAAAGGAGTGTTTATAAACTTGAATGTAATAACGATGTGGCAAACGATACCCTCTTTGTGCGTGCTTTTGAATGTATTCTAACCGTGTTTAAAGAGCGTAATAACTTGCCAACCAATTGTAAAGTGGGTACAGAAATAGTGTTAAACGATCTGAAAGTCCTTTACAGTGGTATAGACACCCGCATACTTTGAGTGGTGAAATAATATTAAATCGTATTTACTGCATAGTAAAAAGCAACGATGATGTAACTGTAGACTCGATCACATGCGAGCTTAGTATTTTAATTAAGCGCAGTAGAACATAAATCGCTTATATTTTGATGTATATATATAAATATATAGGAGATAAATATACAATCAAAATAATAATAGTAGAAGAAATCTATATACACCAAAAATACACACTTTAAACTAGGTAATATATATACATATATATACATATACATACATTCATAAATAATAATAGTAGAGTAGAAATTTATATACAAGTTTAATATATGTACGCGCATCTACACACTTATATATAAGCATCAAAAATAATAATAGTACAATAGAAATCTATATACAAGTTTAATATATGTACGCGCATCTTCACACTTATATATAAACTTGAAAATAATAGTGCAAAAGAATTGCAATACATTGATAATATATATATATATATATATATATATATATATATATATATATATATATATATATTATCAATGTATTGCAATTCTTTTGCACTATTATTTTAAAGTTTATATATAAGTGTGAAGATGCGCGTACATATATTAAACTTGTATATAGATTTCTACTGTACTATTATTATTTATATATGTATATATATATATATATATATATATATATATATATATATATATATATATATATATATATATATATATATATCAGGGCGTCCCAAAAAAATGTATACACACTTTAACAGCTGATAGCTCAATTGATGTTTCTTTCTTTCCAAGTTAAACCCATAGAATTAATAATGGCAGTCAGACTAAGCTTTGAACAAAGGAAATTCATTCTAAAATGCTACTGGAAGTGTGAAAACGCAGTTGAAGTGCAAAGACAGTTTAGGAGGGAGTTTCAAACAGATCCACCAACGCGACTTACCATCACTCGAATTAGAGATAAGTTTGAAGCCGATGGAACTGTTCAGAATGTCCACAAGAAGCGTTCCGGAAGACCACGGACATCGACAAGCCCCACAAAGCAAGAAAGAGTACTGGAAACGTATCACCAAAGTCCAAGAAAATCTGTGCGGCAAGCGAGTCGTGAGGTAGGAATTTCAGAATCGTCTGTCCAACGCATTTTGAAGCGCTGTCAATGGAAAAGTTACATTCCAAGATTAGTCCATGCTATTAATGAAGATGATCCGGACCGAAGAGTGGAGTATTGCGAGTGGTACTTGGCACGATGTGGATGTGGATTGGACGAAGGGGTTTCGTAGAATACCCTCCGCGTTCACCAGACCTCACACCACTAGCTTTTTTTTATGGGGATACTTAAAAGACAAAGTCTACGCTATAAAACCTGCAACAGTCGCTGAATTGAGAGCAGCCATTGAACGAGAATGCACACAAATACCAAACGAAATGTTTCGTGATGTTTGCGATTCCATTGCTTCGCGTTATCAGCAGTGCCTGGACCAGAACGGACGTCAGTTTGAAAACAGGCGTTGACAAAACAATTAAATAATGTCTGTAGATTCTATTACATTTTGAAAATGAAATGTATTTTAATAAACACTGCCTTTATAATTATTTAAAGTGTGTATACATTTTTTTGGGACGCCCTGTATATATTCCTAGTTTAAAGTGTGTATTTTTGGTATATATAGATTCCTTCTACTATTTTTATTTTGATTGTATATTTATCTCCTATATATTTCAAATAAGTGTATGTTAAATAATTGATTCCTTGTTAAATAACTCGAATAAATAAACAGAATGACGTAGTTGTGTTTTATTATTCAAAGTATATGATATTATTTGATTATTCTACACCAAAATTAACAGCACTACAAAAGTTATATATATATATATATATATATATATATATATATATATAATATATATATTTGTCTTCTAAGCCGACTGGAGCTGTCAAGAACTTCATTATACGGAGAACATCCCCTCTCCATTAAATATATACAAATTAAATAAATAGTGCAATCTGACAACTATTCTTATGGATTTCCTCGGATATATATATATATATATATATATATATATATATATCGGCTTCTAAACAAACCAACTGGCTGATTAAGCCACCTCGGCTAAATAAATATATATATATATATATGCCTTCTGATTAAATCTTCTAAACCAGCTTAAGCCAACTGGCTGATTAAGACTTCTAAGCCAACTGCTGAGGTCGAGAGCTTCAGTATGCGCCGAGATATGCCAGTTAAAAGACCTTCTCCTTTCCTCTCTCTTAGGTTACCTTTCTAGGTCAGGTTAGGGTACCCCTTTTGGGGGGGAGGTCATTCTCCCGGACCAACCATCTCTCCCCCTTCATGTAGCTTGGGGCTAAACACTCTCCCCCTTGTTTACATACCCCTTCCCTCACAAGGGTGCCAACCTCCCCATGGGTACCAACCACCCCCCATGAGGGCCAAACCCCTCCCCCTTTTGCAACATTGCATTGCAATTGCACTCGGTCCTTTCGCAGTCATACTACTAATGAGAGAGATTGTTCCAGAGTTTTCCGGTTCAGTAGATGAAAAAATGAAAATACAGATTAACTTTTACGTTAGACTTAGAGAGTTGGACAGAAAAAGAATGACAAAGCTTCTAAAGTCTGGTACTGCGTGCTCTCCTTAAAGGAGGAGGCATGCAGTTACAGAGTTCAGAAAAGCAATGTCCGTTATCATAGCGACAGTAAAGAAAGAGTGTGGCAACATTGCGGCGGAGAGAGAGAGATTGAAGAAAGTCAGTAAGAGGCATGGAATTGATGAGACGAAAAGCCTTTGACTCCACCCGGTCAATTACGGTTGTATGGGTTGAGTCATCCCATACATGAAAAGCATACTCCATACAGGGGCAGACAAGACCCCTGTACATAGACAGCAACTGAACGGGGGTGAAGAAACTGCGGAAGCGGTACAGCACACCTATCCTCTTAGAAGCTGTTTTGGAAAGAGAGTATATGTGATCTTTCCAAGAAAGATCACGAGAAAAGAAAACGCCAAGAATCTTAAGAGAAGAGGAACGATTGAGTTGAAGGCAAGGGGATAGTCGTGTGGAAGATTGTGAAGAGTAGAAAGATGGAGAAACTGAGTTTTTAAGGCATTGAAAACCACAAGGTTTTCTTTGCCTCAATCAGAGATAGCAGAAAGATCAGAGGTCAGGTGTACCATAGCCGTCCTACGCGAATCATGTTTAGTCACATGTACATAAATATCAAGAGTAATTTTTGTTCTTGTATGTAAATAAAAGTGCCTTCAAATAATGTAAATTACAACAATTTGAAAGTGTTTTTATTATGCTTTAGCAGGTTAAGACGTTAAGTACTATTAAAATATGCCCTTCATACCTCAAAGAATGAAAAGTGGTCAACAATGTAGCTCAAATGAAATCATATTAATCACCATAAAGTAAGGTATAAAGAGATAACCTTGGTTAACCTTGGTTTTGCTTCCGCCAGAATTGTTCATTCAGACAAAGGTGAAGCTTGTTACTCCACCTTAAACCTACAGTTTAACGTGAATCCGAACCACACCCCACCAACAGCCCATCGTCTTAACTTCTAGGCTACCCAGGGTATCCCTTTATATACCAACCAATTTCTTTATTGTTTGAATGGATTAACGGCTGGGTTTTGCTGCGCGCCGCCTGCCTTCACCGGGTCTCGATCCCGGGGCCGATGAATTCGTAGTCAGCGATGCTAACCACTAAACCAGCGTGGATATATATACTGTATATATATATACTTCTGAGAATTCGAAGAATTTCTATTTTACCGAAGTCATGAAGGCTCTGCTTCTATGTTTGTTTGATGAAGTAGAAAATTGCATTCAGCTGCACTAATATTTTGTACTCAAAGAGAGCCTTCTGATCAAATATTTCTTGTCATTTGTTTATATTATTATATCATATACGAGGGTGGGCTGCAAAGTAATGCCTCCACTCAAATAAATTTTAAACGGGTTGAAAGATTTTATCAAAACAAAAACAGATATGTACCTTAGAGTTTATTCTTGAAAACGATACATTTATTTTTCTATAAAATCACCCTCTAACTCGATACATTTAAGCCAACGATAAATGAGTTTTTGAAATCGATCCAGGTAAAACTCGAAGCTTTTACTATGAAACCAAAATTCCACAGTGGCCTTAACTTCTTCATCAGACTCATAGCAATTTCCACAGAGATGTTCTTTAAGTTTAGGAAAGAGGTGAAAATCGCATGGTGCTAAATCGGGGCTATATGTGGATGCGGTAAGACGGTGAATTGCAGATCCTCAATTGCTTCTCGCGCTTGAACACTGGTGTGAGGCCATGCGTTGTCATGATGAACAATGACTGCGTTTATGTGGGTGCGAACCCTCCTGATCCGTTTTTTCAACTTCTTCAGAGTTTCAATATAACGTGCGTAGTTGATTGCTGTCCCTCTTTCCGTAAAGTCTTCAAGAACAAGACCATTAATATCCCCAAAAACAGTCATCATCACTTTTTCAGCCGATTTTTGAACTTTGAATTCTTTTGGCTGCGGTGAATTTTTGTGTCGATATTCCATGGATTACCGTTTATTTTTTGGGTCATAATGGTGGACCCACGTCTCGTCTCCTGTCACAATGCTGTGCAGAAATTCATCTTCATTTTTTAATCGCTGCAGATTTTCTTGGCAAATGCGTAGTCTCTCAGTTTTCATCTCAGCAGTGAGCATGTGAGGCACCCATCTGGCACAGACCTTTCCTTTCGGTAACCGAGAATACTGATAATGTGTGCTGTCCCACTCGCTCTTTGGAGATATCGAGCATTGCAGCAATTTCATTTTGTTTAATGCGACGATTTGCACGAATCAGTTCGTCAACGTAGTTCCGATGAGACTCGTCGGTTGCCGTTACAGGCCATCCACTTCGCTGTTTGTCCCGCAAATCTTCTTGCCCTGCTTCTCCTTTACACCACCTCGCCCAAAGTCGAACGGTACTCACATCAATACTGTTTGTCGTACACAGCTTGTATTCGCCGATGAATGTCTATGGGAGCAACACTTTCCACAGTCAAAAATTCAATTACGGCACTTTGCTTGAAGCGAACGAAATTATTCCTTTCCATTGTAATCGATACTGAACCAACGTGTAAATGAGTGTAGGCTATATTATGCTATAACACGAAACCGGTTTTATCTGGTTACCTCTACAAAATCTGGAATGGCGTGGGGATATGAAGTTACAACACAAAACCGGTTTTATCTGGCTACCTCTACACAATCGAGAATTATTCAAGTGGAGGCACTACTTTTCAGCCCACCCTCGTATATATATATATATATATATATATATATATATATATATATATATATACACACACAGTGGAGCCCATACGTATTTGTGCAGAGAAATAGTTATATTCGTCCTTATCTTTTGTACTATGCATAAGAAGGATAGTTATGAAAAGTTTAACGCTCGTTTGGAAAAAATTTAACATATATAAAAATTTAGTTTAATTGCAACATATAATGTAAGACGTTAAAGAACTTGAGAAAAATAAAAAAGTTAAGATGCAAAAGTTTTCGTCCATTTATTTAAAAAATTATTTAATACTTTGTTTCAACCTTCGGCTTGAAGAATTTCAAATTTTTATCAGTAGTTCGCTTTCTATTGATTAGAGACTGTTGGCAATTGTGAATTCTAGAATTTTCTCTGTGAATCTTCATGGAAGACGGATGATTGTACAATCCATTCGCAAGCAATGGGTCGTCGTGGTAAAGAGCAGTCTATAGATCTTAAGATATCTGTTATTTCTGTACACGAATCTGGAAAGAGTTATAGTAAGGTAGGAGAAAAACGTTGAATTCCATTTAGGACGGTTGCTGCAGTTACAAAGAAATGGAAAGGCTTTGGAACTTTAAAAAAATCTACCAAAGTGTGGAAGACCTTGCAAGTTTTCAGAACGTACAGCTGTACGGATTGAAAGAATGACTACTGCGAATCCACGAGTGACTGTACGTGACATTTGTCAAACATTAGACTTTAGTTCGATGTCCATCCCTCTACTGTATGTCGTGTATTGAGAAATAATGGTCTGCATGGAAGATTTGCACGAAGGAAAACCTCTCCTACGAAATGCACTCAAAGAAGCTTGTTTAAAGTATTTGAATTGAAATACATTGAATAACCTTTATTGATAGAATAAATACAGTTTTAAAATTTTTGTTGTTGTTTTAACATAAGTAATTGTGAAACTGGACTATTTATTTTATTTAATTTGGCCCTTAAGCTTTAGGCTTTATTGGGCTCTTAATTAAAATAAATAAATAATAAATAATTAAAAAATTAAAATAATTAAAATAAATAATTAAAAATAAAAGATACAGTAGTTATTATTGATTAATTAATAATATGTAAATCATAATTAAGAGTTATTAATTAGAATATATATTAACCTTAAGTTGTTATATATATATATATTATATATATATATATATATATATATATATATATATATATATATTCGTAAAATACTGGTACGTGTACCAAAATTTAATATGTCCAAAAAAGCTTTCCTGCCCCCTAGTTTTTAAATAAAATATTGTAGTTCACTCAATCATCCTACTGATGGTATCATTCATAACTAACAATGGCGCCCATAAGTATTCGTAAAGAAAAGTATTTCAGTTACAGTATGTTCGTCCTTATCTTTTGTACCATGCACAGGTTACTCATAAAAAGTTTACTGTTCGTTTGGAAATATTTAACAAATTAAAATATTAGCTCAACTCAAGTTTTAGTTTAACTTAGTTTTGTCAAGTCTGAATTCTTGAATTTTCTGTGAATCTTCATGGAAGACGGATGACTGTACAATCCATTAGTAATCGTGATAAAGTAATCTATTAGTAATCGTTATAAAGAGCTGTCTGGAGGTCTTCAGAGATTTGTTATTACTGCACGCGAGTATGGAAAGAGTTATAATAAGATAGGAGAAGAACTTTGAACTCCATTTAGGAAGGTTGCTGCAGTTACAAAGAAATGGAAAGGCTTTAGAACTTTCAAACATCTACCAAGGTATGGACGGCCTTGAAGAACGTACAGCTCAACGGATTGAAAGAATGGCTCCTGTGAATCCATGAGTCACTGCAGGTGATATTTACCAAACATCAAGACTGTCTGAGATCGATGTCCATCCCCTTGCTCTACGTCGTACGTTGAGAAAAAATTGTTTGCATGGAAGAGTTGCACGATGAGAACTTCTGTTAAAAAAGCGCACAAAGAACCTCTTTTAAAGTACGCGAAAGATCATTAAAATGATGGATTTACATTCTGGAAGAAAGTTCTCTGGACAGACGAGACAAAAAATTAATTATTCGGGAAGAACGAGCAATAGTATGTTTGACGAAAGTCAAATACTGTATTCGAGGAAAAAAAAACATCCTTCCTGCGGTTGTTGTTGTTGTTGTTGGTTAGCCGATCAGCCCACCCTGATCGAGCAAGCCGGCGGCACGCAGGTAACCGACAGCCCTCTCCGGAGTGGACCAGAGGTTCAGCGCACTACTGATGTTGTGTTGCGTTCTGTCTTGTGCTACAGCGGTACAGTCTGTCATAATATGTTCAATTGTTTGTGGTGTGTCCTGGCACAGGTGGCAGGTGTCTTCTGTGGAGTTGTCTAGTCTGTGTTTATATGTCTGTAAGTTGGGGTGATGTCCACATCGGAATCGTGCTAAGTTAACTTGATCCGATCTGCTCAGGCTGATCTCTGACCTGTTAATGGGTAGCAACTTCGCACCTAGGACCGCATTCGGACCGAGTCGTATCAGTGCTTTGTGGGTTAGGTGTATGTGTATGTGTCTCCTGTACTGTGTGATGTCTGTGGGGCGTGGTATGGAATGGAGTATTTGGTTATAATGTCTCTCTAGTGTTACCTTAATGGTGCGAGGTGTTGGTGCATGATTGTACTGTACACGTAGATGCAAGGATATTGTGGGTTAGTTGTCGCTGCTGCCATGAATTGTGTTCCCTTCATGTCTAAATGTTCCCTAACTTTCAGTATTTTTGTTTCTGTGTGCAGGTGTTCTATTGATGTTGTTTGAGTGCATCCTGTAATGATAGGAAGTGCGTTGTTTTGTATTGTTTGTAAGGTGTTTATGTGTGTGTTTGAGATAATGGGTGCCCAGCATGGGATAGCATAGTCTATAACTGAGCGAATATATTGTTTGTATATGAGTGATGTTGTTTCCTGCTGGTGTCCAAAGTTTGTGCCTGTTAGTACCCTAAGCATGTTAAGTCTTGACGTACATTTGTTTTTAATGTCCTGAATGTGGTTTGCAAAAGATAATGATGTGTTGTACGTGACCCCAAGTATTTTGGTCCTGTGAGTGTGTGGAATGTTGGTGTTGTTTAGTGTAAGCTGTGGAGTTATCTGGTGTTCTTTTGTGTTGCTTGTAAGGAAGGTGATGTTTGATTTTGTGGGCGCTACTTTGAGTCTATCGTGTGTGAGCCAGTCTTGTATACTGTTTATATACAGGGCGTCCCAAAAAAATGTATACACACTTTAAATACTTATAAAGGCAGTGTTTATTAAAATACATTTCATTTTCAAAATGTAATAGAATCTACAGACATTATTTAATTGTTTTGTCAACGCCTGTTTTCAAACTGACGTCCGTTCTGGTCCAGGCACTGCTGATAACGCGAAGCAATGGAATCGCAAACATCACGAAACATTTCGTTTGGTATTTGTGTGCATTCTCGTTCAATGGCTGCTCTCAATTCAGCGACCTGTTGCAGGTTTTATAGCGTAGACTTTGTCTTTAAGTATCCCCATAAAAAAAAGCTAGTGGTGTGAGGTCTGGTGAACGCGGAGGGTATTCTACGAAACCCTTCGTCCAATCCACATCCACATCGTGCCAAGTACCACTCGCAATACTCCACTCTTCGGTCCGGATCATCTTCATTAATAGCATGGACTAATCTTGGAATGTAACTTTTCCATTGACAGCGCTTCAAAATGCGTTGGACAGACGATTCTGAAATTCCTACCTCACGACTCGCTTGCCGCACAGATTTTCTTGGACTTTGGTGATACGTTTCAGTACTCTTTCTTGCTTTGTGGGGCTTGTCGATGTCCGTGGTCTTCCGGAACGCTTTTGTGGACATTCTGAACAGTTCCATCGGCTTCAAACTTATCTCTAATTCGAGTGATGGTAAGTCGCGTTGGTGGATCTGTTTGAACTCCCTCCTAAACTGTCTTTGCACTTCAACTGCGTTTTCACACTTCCAGTAGCATTTTAGAATGAATTTCCTTTGTTCAAAGCTTAGTCTGACTGCCATTATTAATTCTAATGGGTTTAACTTGGAAAGAAAGAAACATCAATTGAGCTATCAGCTGTTAAAGTGTGTATACATTTTTTTGGGACGCCCTGTATGTTTGTAGGTTATTTGTAGCGGTATCGATGTTGTTGTGGGTGGATGTTAGAGTGATGTCATCTGCATATGATGATAAGGTAAGCTTGTTATCTATGGGTGTTGGAATGTCATGCATGTACAAGTTGAAGAGTGTTGGTGAGAGAACAGAGCCTTGAGGGACCCCGTTCGGAAAAAGCTTGTTTTTGGATGACTTGCCATTAAATGTGACATGTGAGTATCTTCCTGAAAGATAGTTGCTCAGCCACATGTTTGTTTTGAGTATTTTGTTCATGAGAGGGAAGCGTGGGATAGCATCAAATGCTTTACTAAAGTCTATTGTCGCTAATAGCGTACGTTGAGCTGGTCGTCTGGAGTTGATGCCATCCATGATGTGCTGCGTGAGGTTAGTGAGTAATGTTGTGGTTGAGTGGTGAGGTCTGAATCCATGTTGAGTAGGCGATAATGGTATGTGTGGGTTGGTGATTTGTAAGATTAGTCTCTGTTACTTTGGAAGGTGTGCATAGTAAAGTAATGGGTCTATAGGAAGCTGGTTCTGTTGGATTTTTGTTTGGTTTAAGCAGTGTAATAATTTTACCTTGTTTCCATATGTCAGGAATAATACAGTGTTGGTATGAATATGTGCTGATATTTGTGAGAGCTAGTATTCCTTGTGTTCCCAAGTGTTTAAGGTGTATGTTAGATATGTTGTCTGGTCCAGTAGCCTTCGAATTCTTAATGTGTTTGATGATCTTGGTGGTCTGGTCTGTATTGAAGGGTGTAATGGTCGTGTCGAGTCTGTAGGTTTTCTTGTGACTGGCTGTTTTCCTGTCTGCGTGTTTCTGGTTGTTTTCTCTGTTTAAGTGACTTATCTTTGCGTAGTGACTAACTAGACCGTTAGCTTGTTGTGTATATGTTGGGATATTATTTTGGCTGCGACAGATAGCCGCGTGTGAGGTGTGAATGCCACTGTTAGAGTGGGTAATGCTGTTTATAGTCTTGTACTCCGTATAGCCTGGATGTATTTGTGGAGTGGTTTAGTGTTGTTATGAATTCCCTAAATGTTTCTGTGTTTTTCTTGGAGTTTGTTGTTTATTTCTGTGTTGAGCTGTTGTATCTGCTGTTTTATGGCTTCTGAGTGTGATGTTTGTGTTATGTTTGAGGTTGTTACGTTGCCTTATGAGGTGGGCTATTTCTCTAGTGTAATTTGGCTTGTATTTCTTAATGTTGCCCTTGGCTATGTATTTGTTTGCATTATTGATGATCTGATTAATTGTCTTGAGTGTTGTATTGATGTTTATGATGGGTGTGCTGTTTAATGTTGTGAATTGTTCTTCAGTCTGTATTTTGAACTGTTCCCAATCAGCTTTCTTTTAATTTCTGTAAGTGTGAGTAAGGTTGTTGGGACAGAGTGTAGAACGTGTTGTAATGATGATGGGCAGGTGGTCTGATGACAGTTGTTTTTCTGTTCTCCAGTGTGTATGTGTTGCTAGTGAGGGGGAGCAGAACGTTATGCCTGGGGAGGAGTTTGAGTATCCTGCTTGATGTGGTATGTATGTATTAAGGTAGGTTGATTTTCCGCATTTTTTAAGATATCGACTTTGGACTAGTCGAAGTAGTCAGGGCTTAATATGATAATAACTGACAAAACATTTCAGTTCCCTAGCTTTAACTGTTTTTTGAGGAAACCGTTTCAAAATCGTCAAAAAATTGTACCGAAAAATACCGCATTTTCGCAATTTTTGCCCGAAAAAATCATGTTATTTTCATAAAAAAATCCTGAAAAAGTTACAATTTTATTGAAACAAAGTAAAAATAACATGTACAGAGTCAAACAGACACATTTAGATCTCAAGATCATCATAATTTTCACTGTAAGAGCCCTTAGAAGCAAGGAAGGCCTCATCTGTCGCTTAGGGCTTTGGCCGAATGTGTTTGTGCCTTGATTCGAGTCCATAAACAGTATGGGAAGCTTCAGATGTCAGCTTCACGGCCCTTTCAACACTCTGAGAATGTGAAGGCAGATCAGGCAGCTCCAGTTTGGTGCCATTCAGCAATGCTTCTTGAAGCTCCTGGTCAGAAAAGTCTTCTGTGAGAGCAGGTTCACAGATGCCACTTTGAGAAAGGTTGATTAGTTCTGACCAGTGGGTAGCTTCAATGTTGATGGCTGTGATCTTCTTCAGCCTCTTCTTGGCTGGCTTCCCACTTCTGAAAGAATAATAATTAATTTATTTTTTATTCCAGTTTAAGATTTAATCTCTATTAGTCTCACAATTGCTGGTTTAAATTAAACTTAAATTTAAAAAAAAAACCCGAGTTCTATAAATCCTCATACTCGAATTATTTTTCAGAAAGAAGGTAAGATTATTTCCATTATCAGAGTGGGGGGGGGGGGGGAATTGGGGATAAGAAAATGTGAAAAAGAATTCGATTATGGGGATTTATAGAACTCGGGCCTTTTTTTTATTAAATAAATCCCGATAATCAAATTTTTTTTCACATTTTTTTAAATTAATAAATGCTTACCCGATGGACAGAATTTTCTTGAGAGCAGCTTCTCTCAATTCCTGGATTTCTTCAGACTGCTGCTTGATCCTCTGGATCATGTTGAAGATGTACAGCTGCTGATTGTGGAACTTGCTGTCCCTTTTGATCTCAAACCAACTGACTGCATACACTTCCACAATGAAATTGATGGCCTGGTAAAGCTTATCCTGTGGTTCTGGAGGGTAAGCACCTCTGGTCCACAGACACATCAATCTAATTGCCAAAGTCAACCATCTTGCATGGTTTAATGGTCCAATTTTCCAGGCAGCAAATCTTGGGTTGACTTTGCCCTTGGAAATTCCAAGCACATACTCCAAAAGAAGCCTCTGGTCGCTACTGAGATCATTCAGCAGTGTCTCCTCAGCAAATTCCATGTCATCCAGGGGGCCACTGAGTTTGGTGAATTCCACTTGTGGCAGATCTTGGTAGTCAATTTCACAGAGTTTTCCCAGCGGACCAGTGAAAGCAGTGGGACTTTTGGTACTGCCATCAAGATGCTTGAAAACATATCTGAAAGAAAGCTCATTCTGATGGAGTGAACAGCCAATGGTGTGCAATTTCCGCTCAATTTTATTTTCCAGAGCTGTTACAAGGTCTCCCTCCCAGCCAGTGTTTGTGTTTGTGTTGTCAAGGAGGACAGCTTTCAGGGTATGAACACTGTTAAACTCCTCCAAGACACTAGCAACTTCTTCACCAAGAAGAACTCCAGTCGCACCTTTAATTGGGATGACTCTGTGGGTAAGATATGTTCCACTTTCAGTTCCCGGCTCCTTTGTGAAAGTCAAATGGTGCTCTTGTCCCTTTCCTTTCTTCAGCTTAGTTTCTACATTTTCATCCTTAACTTCTCTGTACATCAAATTGTCCTTGTCAACTTTCCCATCAACCCCAATACAGACTAACTTTTCCAGACCCTCATTGTGCTTTTCATCACTTTTCACTTTCATTCTAGCTTTTTCCCTGTCCATTTTCGATTTACCAACTATTATCTGTTTCACATCAAGGCCAGGCTTAAGCAGGTCCATAGCTTGGAAGTCCAGGAGGAAGGCATTAGCAAGACTTGCCCCAAGATTGGAAGAAACATCACCCCTGATCAGTTCCATGGCATATCTGGGTGTTTTCAAAAAGCTGTAACCTCCACTTGGGTGCCTCCTTGGCTTGAACTCTTCAGCTTCACCACCAGATGGCTGAAATGAAAATAAAAAATAAATTACTAAAGCGAAAATGGGGGAAAATAGGGGAAAAAGTAGGGAAAAATATGGGTAAAAATCGACGAAAATGGGCGGAAATAAGAATAAATTACTTAAACGAAAATGGGGGAAAAAAGTGGGAAAATAGGGGGAAAAAATGGGTAAAAATTCAGGTAAAAAGTCGGCGAAAATGGGCGAAAAAAAGAATAAATTACTAAAGCGAAAATGGGGGGAAAAAGGGGGAAATAGGGACAAAAAGTAGGGATAAATTTGGGTAAAAATGGGATAAGATATAAGAAAAAAAATATATTACCTCTCCTGATTCTCCTGAGCTGGATTTAAAAGAAATATCTTGTGAAGGTGTGGAGGCAAAAGTGGCCAAATCCACTTCCTGCTCCTGTTGAATCTGGCTCTGGTCTCTCTTCACAGCAGCTTTATCCACAGATCCCAGCTGGAAAGAGCCCTTGGGTCCTATTTTGGCCCTCTGATCTCTCAAGTATTCCCTCTCCTCTACTGGAACCCGAAATATTAAAGTATATTAAATAGCGGATCTAAAATAAGAGATAAAATCCTGAAAAAAAATTGATTATTAATTTCTATTACCAGGGGGGGGGGAGGAAAGGAAGATTACAGGAGGAAAATGCGGATATTTTTCAGTTACAAGCATTGAATTTCCTTCCATTTAAAAGGCACCTAATCGCACTAAGTTAGGCTAGTTAAAAGTTAAAAAAATAATAGCATTACCTTCTTACTGGGAGGACAAGTGCAGATTATGTGCTGTGTTTGACAATTTTCTTTCTTGCACTTCACAGCATTGTCATCACAGGGACAAACAGGTAGCTTACAGGTGCAAACAGAACTGTCAAAAAGTTTAGCCAGCTTTTCCTCCAGATTCTGCTCCTGAACTGTAGAAAGAGGTTTCCTGTTTATCTCTTTTGCTTTCTTGAAGCACACTTTATCCACCAATTTCACTACATAATATTCCTCATACAGGAGCAGCCGCGGGTTCACTGCCTGCCAGATCTCAATCACATCCTTTGCTATCATTTTAGCAATATCATAGTCTTTCAAGTCCGGGTGGCTGTTTTGGAGGAATAACTGTACTGAATAACTTGGCGGAGGGTAGGAGGCTCTGTTTTATCCAAAGGGGAATGCTGGCCACTGAATTTTTTGGCACTATCACTTCGAGTTAACACTGCAGACCCGTTTTTTACCCATTTTTATGAAATATCTGAAAATAAACACAATTAAATGAACGCATCATAAAATAACTTAATTTAATACACATTTTATAGGTAAATATCATTAAAAAATACAAAATAATCCACTAATAAACATCTATAATGCATTTACAATAAGTTTCAAGCATCGTTTTGTTAAAAAAGCCGAATTTTAATTGATTATTTTGATGAAATAAGGTCCGATATTTTATTTGTTTACATTGCGCGAATGCCGCGCGCGCGATTTTACGCGTAAAATTCCGCAATTTTACAACTTAAAAATAATTAACAATCCTCAAAAAATACAATCATTTTCACAAATATGAGTTGTGCAACGTTTTTTATACATTAATACCTTTCTATCTAGACTAGTCCAAGATCACAGTTCCAAAATCAACGTACCCTAGTATGTATGTTCTGTATTGTTAAGAATGAAGAGGCTGTTTAGTTGTGTGGCTATGTTGGCGCCTCTGGTGTTGCTTTGGTTGTGCAGGTACCAACTAGTCTTTTTAGCGTTGAAGTCTCCTCCTAAGATGACATTAGTGAGTGAGGCCAGATTGTGTGACTGTGGATTGTAATTGGCTGGCACCTGAGGTGAACTATCTGGTGGGATGTAAATGTTGATTAGTGTGGTGTTGTGTTTTGTGTGTGTTTTAATGTTAACTGCCTGTATTTCTATCGTGATATCTGCTTGGATTGGGTTTGTAATGCTTTGGGTGTCATCAATGTAGCTAATGCTTTTACGTATGTAAGTGATGAGTCCACCCCCGTGACCCCCGGTACGATCTTGACGGATCGCCGTGAAGTCAAGGATGGTGGGTGTTTGTGTGTGCGTTTTAGTTTTATTTCTTGTATAAGTGCTATGTGAATGTTTTGTTTGTGTACGAATTCCCTAGGCTGCATGATTTTGTTTGTGAGGCCATCTACGTTGTACTGTAATATGTTAATATTATACTTCTGTGTGTATCTCATGGTGCTATTGTGTCTATGTCTTTGTGCATGGTGATATGTGTAAGTTGGAGTGGGGCCTGGATTAGTCTTAATGTCGCCAGAGAGTAAGATTAGTCCGGGGAGCACGCAATTACTCCCCGTAAATGAAAAAATAGCACGTTGAGAATAGGTCCGGCCCCGGGAGCCGATCGGCACTCTGACTGTGCCACGCAACAGGCCGTCGACTGCCAGTCTGGCCAACCATAGACAGCCCGCTGCACGGAGATTTGAAGAAGTTTGGCCACCAGCGTTGATGTTTCGGTTTGACGTCGCCTCTTCTTCGCGTTGACGTGTCCCGCGCTGGAGGATAGAGCCACTGTTAGAAGCTTCCTCGTCAGCTGCTAACACTTTTTTCACGTTGTTCTAGCTAACTGTTCAGAGGTTTTTTAGAAATAAATCTCAGTTTTCTGCTCAAAACGGTTCTTTCTAATTTTAAAATTGATTGTTCATGGAAGGGAGATGTAAACATGGTGTGGTTGTTTTCCTCATTGGGGAAGCAAATTACTTCTGGTCCAAAGACAACTCACGAAAGAAGTTAATTATAGGTTTAGTATATAGGTCTTCATCTTAGACTGTCGATAGTGATAATAGGCTTCAGGAACTAATTTTTTATGGAAGTAGCGAACATGATGCGATAATTATTGATCTTAATTTACCTTGCAGGGATTGTGGTGGTCCTTTACAGTCTAATTCCTGTCGTTGACTATTAGGGTTTGCTCGAAATTTCATTTTTTCAAATGGTCAAGGAACCCACAAGAGAACGCAGTATTCTAGATTTAGTTTTAAATACAGACCGAGACTTAATTGATAATATTTCTGGAGGAGACAACTTCTTCACTAGTGATCCTAGGCAAATAACATTTGAAATTAAAATTAATGTTCATTATTCGGAGAGCGTGCAATACGTTTTAGATTTTAAAAGAGCTAAATTTCATGACATGAAACTGCAACTTTTGACCCAGAAGTGAGATGAGGCTCTATCGCACGATAATATTAATGGCAAATGGACTTGTGGAGAAGTCTAAATGGTGGAATGCTGAACTTAAAATGCTTACAAGATATTGAAAAGGCGAAGCAAAAAAATTATTAGAAAAAGTAAGCTCAACTATGAGCTATATATAGTGAACAGAATTAAATCGGATCCGAAGGAATTCTATAATTATGTTAGGAATAAAAGAGTAGCTTCGCAGACTATTGTTCCATTCACAGGCAAAAACAACGAACAAATTT
Organism: Bathynomus jamesi; assembly: GCA_023014485.1. Lineage (NCBI taxonomy): Eukaryota > Metazoa > Arthropoda > Malacostraca > Isopoda > Cirolanidae > Bathynomus > Bathynomus jamesi. Next base: position 212,423 of record JAJOZX010000400.1, on the reverse strand, counting down.
ACGATGACTTACAAATGACGGAAGTTTTAAATAAATTCTTCTCTTCCGTCTTCACTAACGAAAATATGAACAACATTCCTGTTTTCGTAATCATGCTGAGTGACGATCATTCAAAGCTTCACGATTTTACCATTAGTGAAAGTGAAGTACTCTCCGCCATTATCGGATAATGGCCGGATAATATCTGAAATTATCCAGCATAATCTCGTTCCTTATCAGGAATAAAGTTTTAAACGTTTAATTGGTCATAGATATTTAACCAAATATATTTTATCAGTACCTTTAAATTGGGGACTAAATAAATACAGTATCTCCATCTATAAATGAGAAATATGTACCGTCCAAGATTAAAGGCGCGAAAGTAAATAACAAACCCTTGTGGTTTACTTCTAGAGTAGGAGATATTATAAAGAGTAGAGATAGGGCTTATAGGCTACATAAGTGCGATAAGGACAATTTGTGGTTGCGAAACAACTAAATATCTCTAAGGCGTGAAGCGGAAAGTTTAATCCAGTAAACAATAGGAATCCAGTAAAAAGTGTCTTGGGGCCGTTGAAAAATTCTGGTGGAGAGCTAGTTTCTGAAAACAAGCAAATGGCTACCTTGCTAAACGAAATTTTTACGTCCGTTTTAACAATAGAAGATATAAAGAAAATCCCTACGGTCTTAGACATAATAGACATAATACCTTTAGATAATGGTAATACTTTAGATAATATTGTGGCTAGTGAAAGGGAGTTCCTGCACTATATTGGTAAAATAAAAATGTAAATCACCGGGGTCGGATTCCATATATCCCATACAACTAAAAGAATTAAAATAAAGCATTGTTGTGCCGCTAACAAAGATTTTTAGTGCATCTATTTCTGAGGGGTGCGTACCAGATAATTTCAAGTTGGCAAAGGTAACACCTATTTTTAAGAAAGGCGATAAATGTGCGCGGGAAATTAAAGGCCAATCAGTGGCCCGTAAGCTACTGGAATCAATAATTAGGGATCGTATAATCAAACATTTAGAATTGCATAACTTGATTAGAAACAAGCAGCACGGTTTTAGGCGAAACAAATCTTGCTTAACTAATCTTTCAGAATTTTTCCAAAGCGTGGTTGAAGTTTACGATAGTCATCGAGGGGTAGACGTAGTGTATTTAGATTTTCAAAAAGCGTTTGACACCGTACCGCACAAAAGACTCATTAAAAAAACTAAGGCTCATGGAAACAGGGGAGTAGTAATAAATTGGATAGAAGAGTGGTTGCGAGGTAGGAAACAGAGGGTGGTCGTTGATGGAGCGGAGTCGTCTTGGGCTAATGTAGCGAGCGGCGTTCCTCAGGGTTCTGTATTGGGCCCTTGCTTTTTCTTATATATATTAACGATTTATGTCGGCCTAGTCAGTATAGTTTCAAAGTTTGCGGATGACACGAAATTGGGTGGTAGGGCAATTAATGACGAAGATAGAGATAAAATTCAGGAAGTCTGAATAAAATCGTTGATTGGTCAGTCACATGGCAAATGAGATTTAACGTCAATAAGTGCAAAATTTTACATATAGGCTCGCGTAACGGTAATTTTGCGTATAGTATGTCAGGGAAGGAATTGTCAAGCGTAGAACAGGAAAAAGATTTAGGAGTTATAGTCACTAGTGATTTAAAGTGGCGAAACAAAGTACAGCAGCGGTCAATAAAGCGAACAAAGTGCTAGGTTTTATAGCTAGGAATTTTGTGTACAAATTGCGCGATATTATTGTTCCTCTTTATACTGTAAATCATTAGTTAGACCCCATTTCGAGTACGCGATCTAATTTTGGAATCCGCATATGCGAAAAGATATAGAAAAAATCGAAAGAGTTCAAAGACGAGCAACTAAGATGATTCCGTCGCTTAGGTCGAAGTCGTACGAGAGAGGCTTAAGGAGTTAAAATTGACAACACTCGAGACTAGGAGGCTAAGGGCTGATCGAATCCAGGTTTTTAAAATTATGAATGGGTTCGATAACGTAAATAGAGATAGCTTTTTCGAAATATCACAATATAGTACCATTAGAAATAACGGGTGTAAGCTGACAAGTAGAAGGGGAATATTAAGATCAAAAGTGCTTTTAGATTAAAAAAACAAATTCCACCACAAAAAGCAAATTCTAGAGTTAATGACATGACTGAATCTAATACGCCCACTTCAGCTATAAAAGTAATATGTGAGGATGAAACTCACAGAGATTTAATACTAAAAAACAAGAAAGCTGAAAGGATCAGAAATCCTCGTCAATGACGACGTATGTGAGGAAACACGTAAAATTCGTAAAGAAAAGCTCCCTAAACTCATAGATGCTAGGAGACTCGGGAAAGTTGCCTAATTCCTTGGAGCGAAGTTAATTATTAAAGAAAAAGACTCCTCCAACGCGGAATACTTCGGTCAATGGAGTTCACCTTGTTAGTGAAGAAGCATTCGAAGCTATGAGAACTACGAAAACGCCAGCCGACAGTCGGCACACAGGAGGCCTGCGAATAACTCCGCATACAATCTCAACAGTCGACTTTCCCATTCTCGGCTCAACTAGGCGGTAACCCCTTATTCCCGTATTTTGTAGTTATTGAAATTGTTTGAGAACTACTGTTAAATGGCTTTCATCGATAAAGACTTTCATAGTGTATGTGCCGATATTAATCATTTCAATTCATTACCAAAAAATTCTGTATCCAGTTTAGAGAATCTCGAACAGGAATCTGGTGTAGGTAATTGCATGGTCTCATCGATAGATGAGTTTAATGCCTTTGTATTACAAAAATATATTTATAAAAGCTTTCAGTGCTAAATCTAAACATTCGAAGCTTACCTAGTAATTATAACTACTTATTGGCCATTTTGAAAACTTCTACGGTCAAATTTAGTGTTATAATTCTCACAGAAACGTGGTTAAATAGTAGTATTAAAAACCTATATAATATAGATAATTACGTTGCTTATCACACTGTAAGAGATGGTCAAATTGGTGGGGGTATCTCTATGTATGTGCATCAAACTTACGACTCTAACGAAGTTTTTTCTTTATGTAATAGTGACAATGAAAACCTGATTGTGAATATAAAAGAAAAAGTAATGTATATTCTGTCCATGCAATATATAGACCACCTAATACTATCAATAGCTTTTTAATTCACTTAGATAACATGTTATGCAACTTTCATAAATCGAATGCCATAGTTGCGGGTGACTTCAACATCAATTTGCAATCTGAAGCAATCTCTCATCAATTTTTAAACTTAATGAATTCTTTCTATCTTAGTCATTCTATTACCAAACTCAATCGAGTCTGCAGCTATGGCAATCGAATAACAGAGTCTACGATTGATAATATATTTGTAAGGAGGAATGCACTCGTAAATTCTGGAATTATAACCACTAACATCAGTGATCATTTTCCTACTTACGCTATATTCAATAACATTGTGCAGGTTGCGGACAAAACAACTATTGATTACAGAATATTCTCAGAGGTTAACAAAAGAAAATTTATTGGGGCTGTAGAAAATACTCGACTTGACTGTCGAGGGAAGGGGGGAGGAAGAGCTGCGCGCGCATCAGATTCAAACAGCTCTATCTCCGTAACCATTCAGAATTAGACACATACTCATCTGAACTTTTTTCTCACAATGACCGATACTATCACCTCCCAAAGTATTGACCTTTCCTTCTGAAACACCCTGTATATAAAACGCAATAAAATGATAGCTAAGTTTGTGCTAAAATACTATTTTTTAATATATCCGCCTGAAAGAAAACTGGCTGTTGATTTTCTCAGGGTATACCATTTTTAACAGAGATTCGCTCTCTCTCTACATGTATTTGAATTGTAGAGAAACTTTTATTATCAATCTTTCTATTTCGTCATGACTAACACCTATTTACATTTCTTCAATTAATGCTTTTCTAATTTAGCGTCTGTTAGCAGCTTCCTATTTTTTTATTCTCGTAATAATCCATTCTTTTCATTTTTCATACGCGTGTCAATCAATCATACCATTCACAATAATGTACATACGTGCCTGATTGTAGCAAGATAAACCAATGCACAATCTTTACATTTTCAAGCATACAGTTATATATCTCTGCACGAATAAACTTTATTACTTCTACTTTCTCAGATCTCATACAAAACGTTGATAAAGAAACTTTTTCAAAATCAATATATGTATATAAGCCATCATACACTTTTTACACATGTATTTAAAACGTAAAACTTAATTACTACTCAGGCATATTTACACAAGTGAAATCTAAAGACATGTTATATAAAAAGAGCAGAATGTCGGCATCATTCAACCAGAAGACAGAAAGTGTTTAAGCCCCTTTAACGCATAATTATTCATTTCAAGTAATAAAATACATCTTTCTTTCATGAAACCATCCAGCTAATTAAATTAGCTAATTTCCAATATTCACCACAACAGTTGACAGGACACTTCAAAAGCCGTCCTTGTGATAAATTTGTTTACCAAGAAGTATATATATATATTTCTACGAAAGTGGAGGACTTTGTAACTAGGTTGACTAGGGTATACTTTTGGGATATTTTCACATTTAGCCATTTTACTGCCTACTAACAACGTGCTATTGTAAGAGCAGAAACTGTAATACTTATTTTGTAAATAATTTGAGTTTAGAATACGTTTGATTATCTGTATTATATAGTATCTAGTGAAGCAGCGGTAGGAGTTATGGATTTCTGTGAAGATTTTGATTCCATCCACAGGTTCGAACAATCAACTCATCTGTCCACGTGTTGTTACTGAAAATCTAGTTCATTTTAAGTACCGTATCAGTATTAGGCCTAAATACAATAAAATGTTGCTACACAGCTTCACTTTCTTATTGTTGTTAAATCTTAGTACGGAAACCGAAAAGGAAAAAAAAAAGATTGAAGAAATTCAAGTTTTTAATTTGGTATGTATTGTTGAAGGGAAATACACACACACACACACACACACACACACAGGATTTCTTTGCAGGTTATTCAGTGTGTAAGGCTGTAGGTTCGTATCTACTGTAATGTTTTAATAACTAAGCATTCTCGTGAGACTAGAAGTAGAATCATTATGTTTAACTGGGTTTAGCCAGTATTTTGGTGTCTAGACTTATGACAATTTATCCTATGCAAGCATATTTTAGATATTAATAAACACATTTAACATGGAAAAAAATGTAATGTGATTATGAATACGAGTCTTTATGCCTTACTATAATCTTACGACCATATTTAAGATTTTATGCAGAGATTACATATTTCAAGCATAATTATTATTATTATTATTATCATTATTATTATCATTAAGATCATGAAACTAAAACAACTTTTTTCCCTAAATTAATGTATTGAATATCTCTATTTAAGATCACTTTGAGACAATACCAAAGCACACTTGAGATGTTTCACGTGTAATACTTAATAAATAATGAAGGGATCTAACTTCAACCGTTAAGTACAATGTTAATTGAATATATATATATTATATATATATATATATATACATTCAACTGCAAAGAACACGCAGTATAAATAACGTAAAGAACGACGCTTGTATAGGAGATATTCCGCGCAAGACGAGAGAGAGAGAGAACGAAACAAATGAAAAAATGAGGTAATCCCTGGGAATCGAACCCGGGATCTTCCGATTGCGTCTGACCGCAATCGGAAGATCCCGGGTTCGATTCCCAGGTGGTTACCTCATTTTTTCATTTGTTTCGTTCTCTCTCTCTCGTCTTGCGCGGAATATCTCCTATACAAGCGTCGTTCTTTACGATATATATACTGTATATATATATATATATAAAACGCAATAAAAAGATAGCTAAGTTTGCTAAAATACTATTTTTTAATATATCCGCCTGAAAGAAAACTCGCTGTTGATTTTCTCAGGGTATACCATTTTTAACAGAGATTCTCTCTCTACATGTACAGTATTTGAATTTGAACGAAACTTTTATTATCAATCTTTCTCGCTAAGTTCAGCGAGGAGAACTTGTGATTTGCGTTTGTCACAGATTCACATCCAAAATGTTCTAAATCTTAAGATTTGTAATCTTTCAGAACTAATGTGAAACCTTATGCTATTTTAGAGCTAAGGAGACATTATTAATTTATAAATAAATAATGTATTACCGGAGATAAATTATTATCTATGTTTGTGATGTATTACATAAAACTATAATAACAATAACAACGATAATAGGCTTAATAATTTGTTACCACTAAACAAATATTGTGATTATAATTATGGCTATGTATGATCTTTAACAATACCGTATCACCCAGTTTGCTAGCCTATAGTTACCGTCTTGGTATTATTATAGTATTACACCCGTCTAACGTCCAACAATTATTATATATTCATTAAGTAGATTTTTTAATTCTAAGACACTTTCCTTCTATAGCGTTTCCGTCGCAAATGCTTCGTTTTCAGGATATAAACATTTTTTTGGTGTGTATCTAGTGTGTGTTCGTACGTTCGTTTGTGTTCGTACGTTCGTTTGTGTGTTCGCACGTTCGTTTGTGTGTTCGTACGTTCGTTTGCGTGTTCGTTTGTGTGTTCGTTACATGTCTGCCCAATCACTGCTCTCCATCCATTTCGAATTTGAATTACTTTCGTACCGGAATGGAACACTCATTCCACTCATTCAGAAGTACATTTGGCCTGGCTCTGTGATTTATAGTGATTCCTGGGCTGCCTACAAGACTATAAGTGATTTAGGTTAGGATAGGTTAGGTTAGGTAAATTTTGAAGGTGAAATTTGTTTTTCCTATGGTTTTTGATGTGTTTTAAACGAATCTGACCTTCAAAACCGTCGGAAATGACTCGTTTTCGATTGCCGGCTGGGGGGAGGGGGGTTATCTAAAAAACGAGTCATTTCCGACGGTTTTGAAGGTCAGATTCGTTCAAAGCACATCAAAAACCATAGGAAAAACATAAATTTCACCTCCAAAGGGAGACGGGTGTAATACTATAAATTTACCTAATTCTTTTCTATGCAAACCATCATCATATAACGTCGTATTATTGCATTGTTACTTTCTAATTTTTTTTTGGACAATTCTGATGAAATATACGATGGAGAAATGAGTTTCAATCTCTTAATTATGTTTACGATGTATTAATTCCAAATAGCTTTATTGAAATTCGTCTATCAGGATATATATATATATATATATATTATGGATTGGTATTGGAACTGTTCGATTTCACGTTAAACTGTAGACCTAAAGTGGTACGACAAGCTTGACCTTCATCAGAATGAACATTTCGGTCAGTAGCATAATGTATAACTAAGATCCCCAGCCAAAGCCTATATATATATATCGTAAAGAACGACGCTTGTATAGGAGAACATTGCGCGGAATGTTCTCCTATACAAGCGTCGTTCTTTACGTTAATTATACTGCGTGTTCTTTGCAGTTGAAATGTATATATAGGTGCGGCATGCGGGAGGTGCCCCCATCGGGGCATTGGTTTCTGCGCGTATGTAGGAGAATTACGACTTCTGATCGAGTGAGGACCATGGTGTAGTGGTTATTATATCTGACCGGCAATCGGGAGATCCCGGGTCCGATTCCCGGGTGGTTACCTTATTTTTTCATTTGTTCGTTCTCCCTCCTCATCTTGCGCGGAATGTTCTCCTATACAAGCGTCGTTCTTTACGTTAATTATACTGCGTGTTCTTTGCAGTTGAAATGTGTATATATATATATATATATATATATATATATATATATATCTTAATTACTTTAGAGTTGTATTAATACAACGCACACAGCTCAAACATTGGTCATGGAAACTTTTTAAATATGGAAATGCAAAAGTTGAATTCACAGATTTCCTCTTTTCAATGAAAAGTTCAAAACTGAAAGTCGCTGCGTTTGACTAAGTTCCACCCACAAATTTCCTGGAAATGTAACATCATTCACAGCAACTGATTCCTTATATAAGATCCTGATTTCGGAAGCCCAATCATTCAAGACCGAAGTATTTTTCAGAAGCAACTTGGTAAGTAAATTTAGACTTTAAATAAAAGCAGAGCGTACTTATCTCTATTCATTCTACCATCACATTACAACATGTAAGTAATTTTATACAACATTTAAAGTCATTGATACCTCTACACTTATTTTAAGTTCACTATCCATTTAGATTTTGAGAAAAGCTTCACGAATTTGACTTTATTGGTTGTGGATATGACGAACAAACTCTTGAACTTGATAGCTTACTATTTTGTAAATTGACGACCTCATTAGCTTTTTCCTCGATTATTTGTACATGTACATATCTATGTATATAATGAATGTGTATATTTTTGTGCGGGTACACACACACACACACGCACACGCACACGCACAATGGAAACAGCCAAATGTTGGGGTTCCCATACCTATAATTCACCCAAACACAAGTTAGCCAAATATGCACTACAGGATTGAAAAGATGATTCTCTCAATACCACTTACTTTACTCTTTCAGTGTGCTCTAGCCTTCTTAACTTAGACATCACTCCAATCTATGAACAAGCATTCTTCCGTCAATTCTCTGTGTTAAATATAAAATACCACGACTGGCTAGGTATAACGGTGGTTTTACGAACTACTTCCAAGAAAGCAAAAGCTAATTGAATAACTTAACTAGTTAACTTTTCAAATTATCTTAACTACTTAATTTTCGAAATATGTGCTAACTTAACCTGTTTGGCAAGATCCTCAAATTAACTTAAATAGATAATTTTGAAGTTAATTGGCCCAACCCTGTTACATGATGTTGAGAAAGTCAGTATCATTAAATTTAGTGCCTATGCAAGTGTGCAGAAGTATTGCTTTACGAAGATGGTATTTTAATACACTGGGTTTTGGCAGTTCTTAAACTAAACAGATGAGACAGCACGAGTCAACACTATTTTAAGGAATTGTTAAATTCTCAGAAAATTGTTTGAAAAGGTGTAATACAAGTTTTTCTAAATATTTAGCTACGTTGAATAGTGAAATTATTTTAAATGAGCGAAACTGTAGCAGAAGTTGCAATAAAATTAAGAAAAATTCAACATTTGGAGGGTTTTCAGCCTAAACCAATAAAATTAAGTATCAAAGAGTCGAGTTTAATAAGAAAGATGGGTAGGTTCTTCAGAAAATACAGTAAAGGAAGAGGATTCTCTCTCAGCCTAGTACTAGATTCATATATTTACAATATATCTCCCTCATTCATCAAAGTGGCCAATTTTTCTCAAACCTAACTAAGGAGGTACGATTTAACAAATCATATAGAGAGAAAGTTTTTTGTACTTTCAGTCTTCAGCAAATTGTGACTGTACATATTTTTTTGAGCACTGTTATTTAAAAATACGTTATAAATCAATTTCACATGCTATATCTAAGTTCTAAGCATCCATTATTTGCATTTGTATGAGTCTAATATAGCTGTTCATGGACCATCTGTGAATATTGCACAGTTCTCATGTTCAATTTAATACCTCATAAAGACTTAATTTTATTTCTTCTGTAGCTTGATATATTCACTACACTATATTCATGCACAGAGCAGCTAAATCTTACTCTTATCTCCATGGTGATGAAGTGATGAAGTGAATCTTACACATACTTATCTGTTGGAAACACACAAGAGCCATCTTGGGTTTACAACAGTATGATACTTTATTTGATCAACCCCGATCTAACAGAAATCCTTTTTTTAAACCATCGAGTAGAAGAATTATACAGTTTTAGATGCTTTCACATACAGTATGATAAAAAGTTATAATTGTGTAAACAGTGCCATGTTATGCAGGGCACTTTAGGAGTTGATATAATTACGCAATAAGTTGCCAGTATGTCTGTTGTGACTTGCCATATGATGTGGTAAATGACAGCTACTTAGTTTTAAGAAAAAGATGGGCGCTTTCATGAATGTGTGTTTATAAATAGTAATAAGTTATGTAGGACACTTTTGGGATCACCTGAAGATCAGGGACCCCAGTCTTCTTTAGTTAGACTTATAAGTGTTCCATTAGTTGTGATAGGCATGAGCTGCCTGACCGGAATCCATGTTGGTTATCGTTTAATTTTTTCTGAGTTTCCAAAAAGTCATAGATTTTTCCTCCAACTATTCTTTCAAATATAATATATTGGGACTGTGCTCGCTCTCTTCAGGATGCCCGGTATTTCTCTCGTGTCTAGTGATCGTCTCCATATCCAATATAGGGCTCAGTGATTGTATTCTTGCAGTTTTTGATCAGTGTGGCATTCCATTTGTCCGGTCCTGCCGCCGAGTGTGTTTTTAGTTTCCCTATAGCTTGTGTAATATCATCTGTTGTAAAGTCGAAGTCCGTTATGCTTTCCCCTTGTAGTTCTTCAAAGAACGCGTTTCTGTCGCATATGAGTTTGTAAGTTTTTGGGATACTGAAAGATGATTCATACTGAGCATTTAATATTTCAGATACCTCTGTTAAATCATCAGATAAAGCATTGTCTTTATTTTTCAAAGGTCCGATAGTCGCGTGATTTTTCGACTTCCTTTTTGCAAAATTATAGAAGTACTTTGAGGTGACTTTCACTGCTTCTATAGGGTCGTCTTCTAGGTCCTGTATGACGCAAGCTGCAGTTTATCATTTAATATTTTTTCTGATGTTATTGTCTTTGCAGTTTCTTAATTTTGCAGTCACTCTTTTTTTCTTTCTGAACATTGATCTCTTTTGGCTCTCGAACCTGCTTCTCTTTCCTCTTTGTTGCATTTTTGGGACACGTCTTTCCACAATTTCAAGCGTCTTCTTCTCTAAGGTCATTAGCATCTCTTCCGTTGTGTTGGCCTTGAAGATGGTTTTCCAATCTATTGCTTCCATGCTGGATGCAAAAACTTCCCAGTTTATATCTTTGGAATGAAAATTAAAAATTTCGAATTTGCTTCTTTCTATAGTGCGTGTTCTTTCCTTTCCTGTTGCTTTTATACTGGTTGTTATTTCAGTAATGCTGTGATCAGATATTATAGTTCGGGATATTTCTGTTATTAAATAGGTTGCTGTTGTTTGTGAATACCAAATCTAGGCAGTTGTTTTTCTTGTGTTTTCTGTTATTTCTTGTGTTCGCATAAATTCATCGGCAAGAACTCGGAGAACTTTTGCCTGCTCCTGGTTTTCCCGTGTGCACCCCTTGTCTTGGCGTGAATATATGTATTTTTTGGTGACGGGACAATTGCGTCTTGGTCAAGTGCGTCCCGGACAAATGCGTCCCGGTCATTGGCGTCCCTGGACAATTGCGTCCGGTTTTATTTCGTCCCGGACAATTGCGTCCCGGACAATTGCGCACTTCTCCAACTACTGTACTATATGAAGTTTATTTATTAAAGAAGTGAATAGAAAGTTCATTGTGACTTCACCTACGCAATTGTCCAGGGACGCCAATGACGAGGGACGAGTATGTTTGTTATTGTAATTTTGTATGGGATATAATGTCCGGTTAGATTAATTGAATGCCCAGTTAGGTCAACTGTATGCCCTTGACGATTGGTTAGGTTAAGGTTAAGTTGTGATATTTTCGTTAAAACTAACGAAACTAACTTTATCTTAAGTGGACGTAACCCATAAAATTTGACAATGATGTTGCTGATGATGGATAAAGTTTTAGAGAACAGTTTCGAACAGAACTTATGAACATATAACAAGTTTAATAGGTTAAAATGAAAAGTATATTTGAAATTCCGATACTAACTTTCTATTCACTTCTCTAATAAATAAACTTCATATAGTAGTTGGAGAAGTGCGCAATTGTCCGGGACGCAATTGTCCAGGGACGCCAATGACCGGGACGCATTTGTCAGGGACGCACTTGACCAGGACGCAATTGCCCTAGTACCATGTCTTTTGCGTGTGTAAATAGCACATCCTCCTTTACGCCTTATTGTTGTATCGGCTCGGAATTTGTTATAGTTGTCAGTTTATATTCCTTTTTTGTCAACAAAAAACTTACAGTTTTGTTCGCCTGGCAGTCCTTTAGATGGGTTTTCGTGAGGCATACAAAGTCTGCTCCGGTTTCTTGCATGAGTCGTTTCAGGTATATGACTTTCTCCGGGGAATGTTTTGATTTAAGGCCCTGAATGTTGACTAGGATTATTTTTATTTTTTCGCTATTGTTTTTACATATATTGAGTTCCGATTCGTTTTCCAATGGTGGTGCAGGTTTCGTTGTCTTGTGATCCTCCTCGAATTTCCCTCTCTTTATCTTTTCGATATCTATTGTCCCGATATTGCATGAGGTGTCTTTGTGTGTGACTTCTGTACGGCTCTCAGATTCCTGTATTTGTCAGTTGACTTTTCGTTTGCTGGATGGTATTTAGCAGTTGAATTGTGTTGGCTACGTCTGAAAATTTGGTAGCTTTCTTTGATGCTCGTTTTTCCTGTTCACCTGTCGCGTTCCTTTGAAGGTGGTGGTAACGGCAGTTTTGTCAGTATTTGTACCTCCCATATCTTGCACAGGTGTAGCAGACAGTGAGATGGAACTTACACTTGTTTTCAAATTTTGCAATATACATTTGTGTAATGTGAGTTAAATAACGTGGGATGTGCATAGATGCATTGCCCATCCCGATATCTGCAGTGCCCTTTTTCATTGTATTTACACACGATATTTTCTACGCTTCTATTTTTTGTCGTCTATTTATTTTCTATGCTTTTAATTTGGGTATTAACATTATTTTTATTATTTTCATTATCATTATCATTATTTTTATTTGTCATTTCATTGTCATTTCTTGTTTCCAGTTCTTTTCGGCCGTTTATTTTCTACGTTTTTAGTTTTTATCTTTTTAGCATTATCCTCGTTGTGCAGTTTTATCATATCGCAAATTTTACTTATCTCTTTTCTTTCTTTAATGTCTTCATTCCGTGTTATATTTTTATTTGTTCCTCTCTCATCCGCCTGGTTTTCCAATGGACATTTCTGTACTCTTGTTTACCCCATTATTCCCTCCTTTTCCGTAGCACTCGTATTCGCATTCTCCATTTCTTTAAATACCCCAAAAGAGTTTACAGTCTATGTACATGCGTCACACAGAAATTTGATCTCAGCAATTTGTTTGGCGTTCGACACGAGGGATATTTTTCTATCATCCCAATTCATACAGATTAAGTCGGGCAGTTTTTGACAGAAATCACATCTGATTGCCGCATTTTCAGTTGTTTCCAAATACACAAATTGCAAATTAGGCGAGAATTTGAATTTCAACTCATGGTCATGCTATTCATTAATTATCGTCGTCGCTCAAAAAGAAATACATACACAAATTTTTTCCCTTTCTTTGCTGGGTGTCGGTCACGAATGTTTTATGACCTTTTCCTGCTTTGTTTCAAACTTTTATCGAATGCCAACCGTGTTACGATTTAAATATATACTTTAAACTGGTGATAATTTGTGTAAACTGTATTGCACTTTCTGAAATTTAAAGAATTTCACTTTATAATTTATATGCACGGATTCATTGATACTTTACACACTTTCGGGTGTAAACAGAATAAACCGCCGAGAAGTTATTCCCTTCTTATTTGGATATTAAGTGAGAGAGAGAGAGAGAGAGAGAGAGAGAGAGAGAGAGAGAGAGAGAGAGAGAGAGAGAGAGAGAGAGAGAGAGAGAGAGAGAAACAAAGCGTCCATTCCCCACGAGGTACAAGCAAGCTATCTCTCGTGTATAATATCGATTTCTTTGTATGGTATTGGTATAATACCTTCAATAATGACTTTCCATTTATTGTATCGATAATGATAATTTAAGATTAATACATACGTTACCTTAATTAATAATTCTTATTCATGATTTATATATTATTAATAATAACTATCTGTTTTACTTTTAATAAGACCCCAGTAAAGTTTAAAACTTAAGGGAGAAATTAAATAAAATAAATAGCCCAGCTATAATTCATTTCAATTCAATTCATATGATATCCGTGTCGGTTTCGATAGGTATTGTAATTTGCAGTCCACATGATCAGTGTGCCGGTCTTGTATATTTGTGTATAATAAATTTACAGGGTTAACAATTTTGGTGCTAAGTTGTCTTGGATAATATTGGTTTTTGGTTGATTTTGACGGTTCATGTTCGGTGCTACTGGGTGGGTCGCTGCATTTGAGAATAGTGGGGATGCTGAATTAACAGTAGGTAGTGTGTGTTGGACGGGAGGGTAGTGTATGTACTGCTGAGGTACATATATCTGCGCGGTTCGATCATTTTTTATTAATCATTTCTCATTTCTTCTAAAAACTGTATTTTAGTGACACTGTTGTTACTTCTTTTATGTTCAGTTTGAGCTGTTCTTTTTCGTTCCCACTATACTGTATGTGGATATATATATACTGTATATGTATATATATATAAAAAAAATTTAAACTTGGGTATATATTAGAGAATGTGTGCTTGTATTTGTTTCGAAATTCGATTTTGTATAACGTAAGTCAACAATTTTAACTTTTTTCATTCTGTTGACAGGAAATTGCAAGCTATTTTTTCCCCTTTGTTGCAAACAAAGGTGTTTGCTAAACAAAGGAATTAGCGGTAATAATTATACATATAAGCAACGGTGAACTCGTCATTACTATCTGTCATACATTTATTGTTAAGTGAATGAAGCCAAAATAAGAAATGGATTTACTGAATGCATTAAATCCATTAATATTTAAGGGTGGCGCAAGTCTGAAGAAATTTGCCACCCCAAACTGTATAATGATAGTAAGGCTTCGAGTTGCGCCACCTCTAAATATGCACGAATTGATCCAGGGTTTTATTTCCAACATCGTTTGTAGTTGTGGAATATGAACAAATTTCATGAGAAATATATTCTTCATTTTCATTTTTTTGGACCACCCTAAATTACACATATATTCATATACACAAATACATAATAGGCCTATACACAGAAGATGATAATAAAAATTCAAATTCAAATTTTTTTATTCAAATGACAACACAGAGAATGCAAGTATAAATTTTTTCATTAAGGACGAAGAATTTTAAGTATTACATTTTAGGAACTGCGAAATATGGAGCAATGAGAATTACTTTTCATAGCAATAATTGCTTACAGAAGGAAGGTTGCAAATGTCGTGGTGTTTTTCAGGACATTTTATCATATTTTTTAAACAGTGATATTTCTCTAAGGAAAACGTAAATTTAGCATGGTTTACACAAAAAAAAAGAGAGCTGGAAAATCCGATTTATTAGTTTCAACGTCGTATTCATATTTTTATTATCACGTCACATCATTGTTGCCTCGATAGTTTTCATGCCAAACCTCTTATTGTCAGTGCTGCATTCGGTGTGGCGGCGCGTTTGTTTGCTGACGTTCTAAATTCAATGCCTACGGTCTGACAATCCTATTAGCATGAAGTGGATAAGTGAAACTTTTCAAATGTCTGTGAACACTGCTCAGAGGCGGTTTATCAAAACTCCAGAAATCCAGCTTCATCAGAAGAGACGGCATCTTAGCCATCAGAATGAAAAAGAGAAGGGAAAGAAGAAGTAAAGTTGCTTGAGAGGTTTTTGGCTAGGTGCAGGAAGATTGAAAAGAATTAGAATTAAAGAGGTTTTCACATTTTTGTCTGATGAAGGAAATTTGGCTTGGCAAGTCGAAGAGCAGATTGTACAACATTCCAGGCAGAAATATAAGCAGTGAGAATCAGGAGTTGCATGACGATGGTATCTATTGA
This sequence comes from Bathynomus jamesi, assembly GCA_023014485.1. Lineage (NCBI taxonomy): Eukaryota > Metazoa > Arthropoda > Malacostraca > Isopoda > Cirolanidae > Bathynomus > Bathynomus jamesi. The sequence continues at coordinate 196,706 of JAJOZX010000400.1, read as the reverse complement.
AATCCTCTTGTCCGTTGGCAGATAACATTAGAGCAAGCAAAGTTAAACCGAGGATCGTTGCATTATTAATAGGAATAAAGTATGGAATGTACGCCTTCACGCCCGAGAGAATCACCTCCGTGATGCGTTCAGCACACTCGGACGGGCCCCGGCCACGGAAGCAGTAATCATTCCATGGAAATTCAGAGGAGTACTGCCTAACGGCCGCACAATCGATGCACCGAAGTGCCTGAGAGGATCCAAAGGCCGAACTGGAACGATAAGACAAGAAACAGATATAAAATTGTGGTCGGAGGAGGGCAATGGAGAAGAAATTTAACAGAGTAAGAAGAAGGATGAATGCTGAGAAATAAATGCAGAACGTTGGGCCTATCTCCAAGGCGATTGGGGATACGACTTGGTGCTGTACAATCTGCTCTTGGCAGGGCGAGATTAAAACATGAGTTGACGGGGCTACAACCCAGGGGCCCTGCAATAAAGAAGGGCACCCAAAAATCAGAGAGAAAATTTTTCTAACATTTTTTTTATAAATTCAATACTGCCAAAGCTACAAGAAAGTAGTTACCTACTTTATGTGACATTGAAATTCGTGTTATTTAAGTTCTGTTGTTAGAATTACTGCGACGTCAATTTTTTCTTTGCTGTGACGGTTTTTCTTTGCCTGTGCCAAACATGCTTTAGTTTTGTAAATTTTTATTTTATTATATTGAATGTGAAAAATAATCTTAAAAATTAATATGAAAATTCATGTTTTTTTATTGAGGGGCAAAGGGCCCCCAAACTTGCTTTAGCCCCTCGGCCCCGTAGAGGTTAATCCGCTACTGGCTCTAGGTCATTCAGGATAGAGAAGTTGTAAGCTAGTTCATCAGAGATGTCAGTAAAATGTGAGTAAAACCAAAGGTGGTAATGAACAATGAAATCACCATAAGAAGAGTGGGATAGAATGTATTCAACTTTGAAAGTGAGGCAGTTAAAGAGATTTGGATAATCAGTAGAATTAGGAGAAAGGAAGGCATCGCAGATGTATTTAGTTTGAAACTAGCTTCTAAGCCGTAGCCAGAGGGTGTAGAATTTGGAACATTAAAGGTCGGGAATACAAAAGCGAGTTTGGTCGTTACCGACATATACGCAACATCCTTTTGGAATGAAATTGCGTTTAGAAAAAGTAAGAGGGTACAGAAAAGTGGTTCATATTAGTTGTCTCAGACACCCAAGTTTCAGTAAAAAGGAAAAGGTGAGGTATAGAGGAGGAGAGGAGGTGATGGTGTTCAACAGATTGGAAATTTGAGGAAAGGCTACGAATTGCAGAAGTTTATGAAAAGTGGGTTGGGTAGAAGTCCAGGACATCTCGAATGGGCAGCAGCAGAACCAGCTCCGCTGCCCGGGTCTGCGTTCCTAGTACCGGCGGCGGGGGAGCCAGACGTGGGGACATTTATGGTCCCCTCCCCAGGGGACTCCGAGGCTCTCAAAGATGGTACCTTTTTTTTAATTTTAAAAAGATTGTGTAGTGTGTAAAATGCATGTATGTGTAATGAGGAATACAGGGAGAAGTGTGTTTGAGGACATGCTGGACTGCTCACAGGGTAGATGAGACACGGATAAAGATCAACTAAGGAGGACAGTGACAGGAGAAACAGGAGTTCCAGCTCTCCCTCTCTCCTGCCTAATATCCTACCCCCCCCCCCAACCGAGTACTTCCCTGGTCGATTGATGCCTACAATCTCCTCTTTATAGATTTACTAGTATATCATCCAATTACCCCATTTCTTATTGGAAAACAGTATATCTCACTGCCCTCATATTTCATACGAAAAATCATACTGTTGGTATCAATACAGGGTGGCCATAAAGTTTGGAAATAGAAAATTTTTCTCAGAACTGCAGGTTATCTGTAACGGAGAAAAAAGTATCTTAATATATCCTGTTTCTAGACTTTGTGGCCAACCTGTGTAGTAATAGTGTAGTTCATTGATAGTAAGATATATTGACATATTATCTGACCACCTTACCTTTTAAAGAAATCCAATGCATCTGACTATCCTTACGTATTTCACAGAAGTAATCTGCTCATGTGTGTATACAAAATGTACAATTTTTTTAGTTACCATTCTTTTATAAAAAAAATATATAGTACAAATGTAACCAAATAATAATTAATGCCCCTATGTAAGATAATTTAGCATTTATGCTTTAGAAAATAATTCACGCATTTCTTTTAAAAGTTTTCGAATGAGTTCACAATTTTGACAGTTTCTGTTTTATATTAAGAAGTATCTGAGGAGAACGTTCAGTTTTGGTGTTTGATTTAATGTTGTATTAATTAATTTCCATGTCACTTTTGTCACGAAATTTATCTGAGTAATATTGATGTTTCACTTCTTTGATTAGTTTGTCATGTTTATTTTTATATCTAATGCAAAGCACCTGAGGAATAATGTCGTTTTCACACTTTTATATAATTTGTGATATTGGTTGACTGGTTGACTACAAGCAAGTCATGGATTTTGTAGTCATATGTTTGATGTAGGCTTCGTTTTTATTGTGTGAGCTTCGTTATAGATATTTGTTAATATAATGTCAAGCTGTACAAACTCTGTATTTAAATGCAAATCCTCATTAATAAAGTAAAAATTTTGATTGTCTAAGACACTCTAAGTTATCTAAAAAAGATTCTACACAAAAATCAGAGCTATATTTCTGTATGTTCAGCAAGTTTTGCGTGAATGGAGAAAGATGCAAAATAGCCATAGATAACAACAATGATTACAACCGAGCTGACGTTTCGATTTAAATTATTTCATATTTAATCAGTAAGCAGAGAATTTGCTAAAACTGTTAATTTTGATAGCTTTATTGATACAAGAATAAAACCATTTGTTATCATATCATATCTTTTTTGTATGAATAATAAGAAACCTTGAAAAGAAATTTACAATAATAACGTACAATCCTAAGACCCAACCCGAGGGTAAGGCAAGCCAGCCTTGTTCTCGGCCGGTCCCAAGTCCGGATAAATGGGGAGGGTTGGCGTCAGGAAAGGCATCCGGACATAAAAACCCAGCCAAAACCACAATGGTGAGTCTTCAACACGAAAATGCGATGACGGCTAGGGCGTACCCCGTAGGCGACGTACAGAGACCTCGCCCGACCTCTGTGGTGAGGCGAGGACTACCGCACCAAGAGCGGGTGCGGCTAACGAAGCGAGCTCGGGTGGACCTGAGAATTGCGACGCTGAATGTTGGAAGCATGACTGGCAGAGGAAGAGAGATTGTGGAGTTGATGAAGAAGAGGAGAGTTGGGGTGTTGTGTGTACAAGAAACACGCTGGAAGGGGAACAAAGCAAGAGAACTCAGTGAGGGATATAAATTGTTCTACAGTGGGGCGTCGGTTGAGGGAAGGAATGGTGTGGGTATTGTATTGGCGAAGGAATTGAAGGATAGCATAGTGGAAGTAAAGCGAAGAGGAGATAGACTGGTGACTTTGAGAATGAATTATGGGGAACATGTACTCAATATAATCAGTGCATACGCACCCCAAAGTGGATGTCCGGACGACGTTAAGGAAGCATTCTGGAGGTTATTGGAGGAAGAAATGGAGAGTATTGCCGAGGACGAACGAGTGGTGTTGGGCGGGGATATGAATGGACACGTTGGTGATCATAACGATGGAGTGGTCAGAGTGCACGGTGGTCATGGCTATGGAGAGGCAAACGTGGACGGTGAGAGAGTGTTGGATATGGCTGTATCGCTTGATCTAGCGATTGTAAATACGTTTTTCAGAATGAGGGAGGAGCATGTTATTACGTACAAGAGTGGAGGCAGAACATCGCAAATTGATTTCATACTGTATAGGAGGGCGCAATTGGCCGAGGTGAGGGACTGCAAAGTTAATCCAGGAGACCATGTAACGCCACAACACCGGTTGGTAGTCATGGATGTGATGTTGAAAAGAAGAAGAAAGACCCGAGGAACAACAGTGAGGAGAATTAGGTGGTACAAACTGAGAGAGGAGGGGAAGAAACGGGAATTTAGAGAGAGAGTGTTGAGTGAAATCCATGTTGATGAACAGAATGTACAGGATTGGTGGGTACATAATGCGAATGTCATGAGAACGGCAGGTAGAGACATATTGGAGGAAACATCAGGTAAAGTGTGGGAAGATAAGGAAGGATGGTGGTGGAGTGATGAGATCCAAAGAGCACTACGAAGTAAGAGAGAAACTAAGAAGTTATGGGAAGAATCGAGGAGTGAAGAGTGTAAGGTGGTATATAAAGAAGCAAAGAAACAGGCAAAGAGAGCAGTGGCGAGAGCAAAGGCGGAGGCATATCGGCAGATGTATGAGGATTTAGAGGATCGTGAAGGACAAAAAAAGATATACAGATTGGCTAAGAGCAGAAATAGAGCGACAAAAGACTTTACACAGGTAAAACAAATTAAGGGAAGGGAGGGGGCGGTGCTGCAAAGAGATGAAGAGATAAAGGATAGATGGAGGGAATATTTTGAGGAATTATTAAATAAAGAAAACCCAAGATCTTTCGATGAGGATGGATTACCAAATGTAGCTATGACAGAACAAGTGGGGAGGATGGAAGTGAGTCGTGCTCTGAATAGGATGAAAAATAACAAAGCGACTGGCCCAGACGAGATACCAGCCGAGGCATGGAAGGCACTGGGAGATGAAGGGTGGATCTAGTGTGGGATCTAATGCAGAAGTTGTTTGACCAGGAGGTGATTCCGGATGAGTGGCGGACCAGCATCATAGTACCTATATTCAAAGAGAAGGGAGATGTACAAGATTGCACGAATTATAGAGGGATCAAGCTAATATCTCATACAATGAAGATATGGGAGCGAATAGTGGAGAGTAGGTTGAGAGACGAAGCGGAAGTGTCAGTGGAACAGTTTGGATTTATGCCGGGAAGGAGAACGACAGATGCAGTTTTTGCATTGAAACAGTTGGCAGAGAGGTACAGAGAGGGGCAGAAGGCTTTGCACATGGTTTTATTGACTTGGAGAAGGCATATGATAGGATACCACGGCAGGAAGTTTGTAGATGCTTAAGGGAAAAGATGGTACCGGAGAAGTATGTTAAACTGATCAAGGGGATGTACAGGGGAGTAACAACTAAGGTGAGGAGTAGCGTGGGTGTGTCAGAGAGCTTTGGGGTGGAAGTTGGTCTGCACCAAGGATCAGCTTTGAGCCCCTTCCTTTTCAATGTGGTATTCGATGTGTTGACGGACAGGATTAGAGGGGAGGCGCCGTGGTGCATGATGTATGCAGACGATGTTGTGTTGAGTGGGGAGACGAAAGAGGAGGTGGAGCAGCAGTTGGAAAATTGGAGAGAGGCGTTGGAAAGTAGGGATGAGAATTAGCCGAAAGAAGACCGAATATATGAGATGTGATGTGCAGCAGGACCGAGGAGGGGAAGTGACATTGAGTGGAGAGGTGTTAAGACGGTGGAGTATTTTAAATACTTGGGGTCAACAGTGGATGCAGAGGGGGGAGCAGAGAGAGAGATAAACTGTAGAATACAGTCGGGGTGGAAGAACTGGAGAGACGTATCAGGGGTGCTCTGTGATAAGAGGGTCCCAGTGAAACTGAAGGGAAAGGTATTCAAAACAGTGGTGAGGCCGGCAATGTTGTATGGAATGGAGATTGTGCCAATGAAGAAGAGCAATGAAAGAAAAATCGATGTGGCTGAAATGAAGATGTTGAGATGGATGTGTGGAGTGACGAGGAGGGATAGGGTCAGAAATGAGCATATAAGAGGAACAGTGAAGGTGGCGGAAGCATCTAAGAAGGTGCAGGAGGCCAGGCTGAGGTGGTATGGACACGTCAGGAGAAGAGAGGAGGAGTATGTGGGGCGCAGAGTGCTGGAGATGGAGTTGCCGGGACGGAGAAGAAGAGGAAGACCGAAGACGAGATGGAGGGACTGTGTGGTGGCGGACATCAGGGAGAAGGACTTGGAGGAGGACGTGGTATACGACAGAGGAGAGTGAAGGCGAACCAAAAACAGCGACCCCATGTAAAGATGGGATAATAAGCTGCGGAAGAAGAAGTTATCATATCCCATTAAGAGGGTGGTACGTTCATCTTATTGGGTCCCAGGCGGCTCTCGCAGTTTTTGGACATACATACTTCTTTTATTGTGGTGGTAGAATGATCTTTCCTGACGAGGATTGAAACCCCACCCCCACGCCCATTTTTTAAATATTTATTGGATAGAGGTCTTTGTTGTTCATCGAGGTTTTATAATTTAATTTTAATTAAATTAAAAACCTATACCAGCTATTCATAATTTTTGGTAAGCTCCTGATTTTTTGTTGTTGTTGGTTAGCCGATCAGCCCACCCTGATCGAGCAAGCCGGCGGCACGTAGGTAACCAACCGATCGCCCTTTCAGGAGTGGACCAGAGGTTCAGCGCTCTAGTGATGTTGTGTTGTGTTCTATATTGTGCTAGAGCGGTACAGTCTGTCATAATGTGTTCAATTGTTTGTGGTGTGTCCTGGCACAGGTGGCAGGTGTCGTCTGTGGAGTTGTCTAGTCTGTGTTTATATGTCTGTAAGTTGGGGTGATGTCCACATCGGAATCGTGCTAAGTTAACTCCATCCGATCTGCTCAAGCTGGTCTCTGACCTGTCAATGGGTGGCGCCTTCGCACCTAGGACCGTATTCGGAGCGAGTCATGTCAGCGCTTTGTGGGTTAGGTGTGTGTGTGTGTGTGTGTGTGTGTGTGTGTATGTGTGTGTGTGTGTGTGTGTTTTCTGTACTGTGTGATGTATGTGGGGCGTGGTATGGAATGGAGTATTTGGTTATAATGACTCTCTGGTGTTACCTAAATGTTGCGAGGTGTTGGTGTATGATTGTACATGTAGTGGCATGAATTGTGTTCACCTCATGTCTAAATGTTCCCTAAGTTTCAGTATTTTTGTTTCTGTGTGCAGTTGTTCTATTGGTGTTGTTTGAGTACATCCTGTAATGATATGAAGTGCGTTGTTTTGTATTGTCTGTAAGGTGTTTATGTGTGTGTTTGAGATAATGGATGCCCAGCATGGGCTAGCATAGTCCATAACTGAGCGAATATATTGTTTTTATATAAGTGATGTTGTTTCCTGCTGGTGTCCAAAGTTTGTGCCTGTTAGTACCCTAAGTGTGTTAAGTCTTGACGTACATTTGTTTTTAATGATCTGAATGTGGTTTGCCAAAGATAATGATGTGTTGTATGTGACCCCAAATATTTTGGTCTTGTGAGTGTGTGGAATGTTGTTGTTGTTTAGTGTAATCTGTGGAGTTATCTGGTGTTCTTTTGTGTTGCTTGTTAGCAAAGTGATGGTTGATTTTGTGGGCGCTACTTTGAGTCTATTGTGTGTGAGCCAGTCTTGTATACTGTTTATGTATGTTTGTAGGTTATTTGTAGCGGTGTCGATGTTGTTGTGGGTGGATGTTAGAGTGATGTCATCTGCATATGATGATAAGGCAAGCTTGTTATCTATGGGTGTTGGAATGTCACATATGTATAAGTTGAACAGTGTTGGTGAGAGAACAGAGCCTCGAGGGACCCCGTTCGGAAAAAGCTTGTTTTTGGATGAATTGCCATTAAATGTGATATGTGAGTACTGAGTATCTTCCTGAAAGATAGTTGCTCAGCCACCTTTTGGTGTTATTGTGCATGTTTGTGTTGAGTATTTTGTTTATGAGAGAGAAGCGTGGGATAGCATCAAATGCTTTACTAATATCTATTGTTGCTAATAGTGTACGTTGAGCTGGTCGTCTGGAGTTGATACCATCCATGATGTGCTGAGTGAGGTTAGTGAGTAATGTCGTGGTTGAGTGGTGAGGTCTGAATCCACGTTCAGTAGGCGATAGTGGTATATGTGGGTTGGTGATTTGTAAGATTAATCTTTCTGTTACTTTGGAAGGTGTGCATAGTAAAGTAATGGGTGTGTAGGAAGCTCGTTCTGTTGGATTTGAGTAGTGTAATAATTTTACCTTGTTTCCATATGTCAGGACGAACACAGTGTTGGTATGAATATGTGCTGATATTTGTGAGAGATAGTATTCCCTGTGGGCCCAAGTGTTTAAAGTGTAAGTTAGATATGTTTTCTGGTCCAGGGCAAGGTCCTGATGTTAATATTTGTAACCAAATTTATTTTTGAACAAATGTAGGTTACAAATCATTTGATCTGGAGGCATAAGGGTTATTTAAATTTAGCTTCACTATTTTGTCATTCGGAAGACTTGGCTTATCGGAAAGTGGAATTAACACTTCAATGTTAAGAGATGGTATGTCAAAGATGGAAGTTATTAGTAGTATGGGCGCAAAAGGAGAGAGTGTAATGCAATTGCAAATATTGATCAATGTTGCGTAAGGTTATGCAACAAGGGGGAATGTTGCAAGAGGTTATGCAACAAGGGGGAATGTTGCAAGAGGTTATGCAACAAGGGGGAGGGGGTTGTTGCAAGTGGTTAAGCAACAAGGGGTTATGCAACTTGGGGCGGAGTTATCTTCCAAGTTGCAATGAACTCCCGCTGGGGGAGACTTCTTTGGGAGAGAAGCTGGGACGGCCTCAACCCCCAAAGGGGTATACTTAACCTATGAGAGAGAAAGGAGGAGAGAGGTGTCCGCTTGGCAGGAGCCAAGCGCATATTAAAATTTCAACTGAACGACCGCTGTCTTATAAGTTCCTAATCAGCCAATTGGCTTAACTGGCTGAGTAGCCAGATTGCGCTATTTATTTAATTAAAGCATATATTCAGGCTTAATCCGCGAGTTGGCTTAACCAGCCAGTTGACTTAGAAGGCGTAAATGGCTTGGTCAGGTGTACATTATTAGGGCTGAGTTGCCAGATTGCACTATTTATTTAATTAAAGCATACATTCCGCCAGTTGGCTTAATCCGCCGGTTGGCTTAACCAGCCAGTTGACGTAGAATACCTAGAGGACAGATATATATATATATATATATATATATATATATATATATATATATATATTACCTTCTCAACTGCCAGATTGCGATATTCAGATAATTTTGAGAGTTGGCTTAGAAATCCGCCAGCCGTTTTAGAAGGCAGACATTTGATATAATAAAATAATAATGTCCTTTACAACCAAAAGAATTAAATAAAACACCATTACATCACTGTTTATTTAGACGAATTATTGAAATCAATTTCACGAAATATATAGAAAATAAATATACAATCAAACGATGCAATATACATGATGAAAAAATAAAATAAAAATATAATAATAGCATAAGAAATACGAACGAGGAATATATATATATATATATATATAATAAAAAATATACAAAATAATGTAGTTTTACCATCAATATATTCGTACAGGAAAAATATATATATATATATATACACAGTTATATTAAATAATTAAATATATTGAAAATAATAATATTGAAAATAAAAAATAATAATATCAAAACGGAGTTTAATCAGCATCATATTCGTACAGGAAAAATATATATATATACATATACACAATTATATTAAATAATTAAATATATTGAAAATAAATATACATGAAAATACTTTGTCCTACGGCTGAAAACACTAAACTCACACGTGATCGAGTTTACAGTCACATCATTACTGCTTTCAACTGCACGGTAAATGCAGCCAAGCATTATTTCGCCGCTCAAGGTGTGTGGGCGCCTATACTCGATATAAATGGCTTTCATATCGTTCAATACTATTTTTGTGCCAACTTTACATTCGGTTGGCAAGTTATCTTTAAACACGGCTAGAATACAATCAAAAGCACGCACAAAAAGGTCATCGTTCACCACAACATCATTATTAAATACAAGTTTATAAACAATCCTTTCCAATCGACGGTTTTTTCTTACCGTCCCGAGCTTTTCAATCGTGAACTCTTCTTCACTCTGCATAGCTGCAATTGAAATAATCTTCCAAGTCGTAACGACAGCTACTCATTATATAAAGATACAGCTCTTCAGGGTGAACAGTGTAGGCGAGCTCTACCCTGTACCGCTGAAGAGCTTTGTACCAAAGTTCGGGATATTTCAAAGAGTCTAAATCTTTTAAAAAAGCATCCAGCTGTAGACCATTCTCGCCTTGTTCATTCCCACATTCGATAAATCCGTCGAGCAGAGCGGTGTATGCGTATTCAAGAACAGTGTCAAACTAAATCATATCCGTAAAACGAGTGTCTAATATAGGCTTCAGCTTGCGGAATTCGACGATTTCGAACATTCTGTCGAGGATGAAACGGTTTCGCGTAGGAACAAGAACGTTATTATCAGATGCATTCTTCCACATCAGTCGTATATCAATGCAAGGCTGATCATTATTTATACACAACGTGCAAACATCGGCATATGAGGGGACATTACTAATCTGTATTCTTCTTGTACCTACACCTGCAGGTATTTTATAACGGTCCTCTCCTTCCTTCTCAACTATCACGAAGACTATTCATCTTCTCAACACTTAAATAAATAACATTACGTTTACCAGAGTTTGCTTGCCTACAATTCGTTTCAAGTACATAGTTAATGGCACCGGTACACGGCGTTGAGAATGCTTCTCAAAGGAAGTTCCATCGTATTCGCACGTCTAGTCGGTTCAAGCTCTGAGATGACTATGAGCCACAGGTGGGCGGATCGGCTCGAAGGGCGAAGTGAGTCACGCCGATGAAACGTGTACAGGTTTGTTCGAACTCGTGTGTTTTGGAGGGGTGAGGTACACGGGTGGGCGGCTCGATGGGGGGAGCGAGTCCCACCATAAACTGCTGAAGCGTGTGCGAGCTTGTTCGAATACTTTTGCCCCATTATACTGGGCAAACAGGATTTTCCCCTACATGAATGAATACTGGTTTTAAAGTTTTATCGGAATGCTCACCAGACGTTCATTTCCACAAATTAAACACATGTTATTCACAATCCGGTGCACTATTTGAGAGAAACATATGCCCATATTTTTCCTTTTTGTTTAACAAACGATACTCGTCTCTAAAGTCTGCTAAAAACTCACACAGGCCATTAGCCACAATCTCACAACAAATCTCATGATATATATTAATATAGTGGTAAAAATACTTAAGATTCTCCATGATGACAATAATTACATTCTCAACCGTAGGGTACGTGTACTCGGTATGATGTAACATGACATAATATCGCTTGTCATCCCACTCATCAACAAGACTCATTATCCATAACCGTTGCTTATCTTCTGAACGTGTTGTTTCTACTTCGCAGTATGTGTGAGCTTTTATGAAAGTTAGGTCTACAACATACTTCAATACATCGCTTGTACTACGAAATCCTACAATGACCTCGCCAGAATATACATAGAGTAGTTGAACATCTTGTTCCATCACACGGTTCAATGTAGCCTTAAAAGTGTCAAAGGAGGGTGGAATAGGGAGTTTTTCAGTATCCACCTCATCTTCGCACTTTGCCGAATACCACTTCATAAATGTTGAACACGCAATATTAAAGGTAGACATTACTATTTTTCGTCTACGCGAGAAAATACACGTCTGAGCTCAAGGGTTTGCAGAGGTCAATTGAGCACGCAGGGATAGAGATATGTTCAGGTAGTGGCAGGAGTCACGTGACCGATCTTACATTGGGCGGAGCTTAGGAATGTACACACGCACGCACGCAAAGGAGAAAATGAAACCTTAATTGAAGCAAATATACGTGATAAATAACATATCGTTAACAATACACATATATATATATATATATATATATATATATACAATCAAGGATTAAGGTAGCCAAAGGTTACGGTATCATAGGTACCAGGCACTTGGTAACGCTTCCTAGAGGTGTTACGGCATACCTACGTGCCCCTAAGTTCTTTCACACACCCTAGTTTCTGCGCCCGAAAATTGTGGGTCCCTCCAGTCGGTTGGGGTGACTGGTCGCCCTCATCTTCCAAGCACACTAGATCCTTTAACGATTCAAAGTTAACGACTCGACAGTTCGCATGGTTAAGCGTGATAACCTTAGCCTTCACGATATACTTCATATCATCCCCCCTACCCTCACCCGTACCGCATAGGGTTTTGGCCCTGCTGATACAAGTGAGTTTGCCTATGCACCATCACCATACTCATCCTTGATCTCGTCAGCTAGCTCTCCGACGAATTCCCCAATAGCAGACATGTATTCACCCTCCCTCGCTGTGAATATCACGTTATCTGTGTGAGCGTACAGCACCCTTCACCCAAGAGAGTGCAGTAGTCCCCCAAAGCTTGATTTGGGCGGAGATCGTTGTGAAGCTGTTTGTAACCCGTGAGGTATCTGTGGCCAGTTCGGTGAAGTTGTTTATTATGTAAGTATTACCTACATTCACGATCTCCATAACCTCTTTATCGGGAGCGTTGGCATAATCCCAAACTTCACTATAACTTTGTGCCAAATGAACGTAACCTTTGCCGATATTCTGTCCAAATTTCCCCGAAAGACTGTTTAGACACAACTTTGCACTAAAGCGCTTGCCAGGATTCTTAACAATTTAGGAACGGTCAAGCTGTATACCTTCATGGGCACGGTACCGCTGAATATAAGTCGTTTTTTCATATTCGGTATCGACCCCTCCCAGAAATCCTGATGCTTCTATTTTATCCTTCAAAAAAGCGTTTATATATGGTGTGAAAAGGTTGGGTAGCTTCTGAAACCTACACACCTCATGTATCTTCAATATTCTGTACCCATGGCGAACGGTTAGGGCCAGCTCAGGGCTTGTATATACACCTCTGATCTTACGCTGGTTGGTTGTATGGTTACAATCATCGTTGTTCTCCTCTGCGCACTTCACGCACAGGGGAAACATGAGCTTGTGATCTATAACGATGGGTATGATCGGCATCCATAAGTCGCGAAGGGGGAGCACGACTACGAAAGAGAGTCCAAAGTAGCGCTCATTCTAAGCTGAAAACTCCTCGATGGCTGGTATGGTGGGACCCACCAGTTTTTCAGGCGCACGTACGGGGTACGGATTGTTCTTCATCACGTAGGGATATAAAGAGCATAAGTCGTAGTAATGGAGTTTCACGACCTCCGTAGGCGGAAAATATAGCTTGAATGGGTTTGTACGCCCTCCAAACAAGCTGTCACAACATTTGAGGGGGTTCAGCACCATTGAAGGTTTGATGGCCATTATTTCTTCACGGTACTAGTCATCTGTCTCCATCCGTGCATCATACTCATGCTCCCACACGATCTTGTGAGTGAACTGGGAGCCTATAAGTTGATCGCGGTTACGGGTCCATGCGAGTCTGTCGGCGGGGGATCTTCCATGGAGGTCCCCTGTGACGGCACACTCAGCGCGCGGGCCCTTGCCACCAGTAGTCGTTAAAGGAATAGACAGTCTTCTCACCAGTGGTTGGATCCTCAATTAGGCCATCAACCCATAAAACACGACCATTGACCTTAACGGGTACTTCACCCGTGTTGCGGCCGTGTTTTATGTATACCCCAGTCTGTTGCTATAGGTGTATGAGCCAGTAAATAGCCTTGTGCCCATAACTGCGGGGTTTGTTTCTGTGAATGACTGCTAAGGTGTGTTTAGGCATGAAGTTATTCTTGAACACTGTAAAACGTAATGAGGCGATTGTGGTCGCGACTTGCAACGGATCGCATTTGAAACGGGTTATGTACATCCTTCTAAAGGCATGGAAATATACCCTAAGCACACGCACATCATTCACGCAATAACGTTGACATTCATCATCTATATTGTAGGGAGTAGCTTCATTAAAACTGTTGTAGGAACGATCAAAATCTTCACGCTCATTATCACTCATGTTGGTGTAGTTAAAGTAATGTTTGGGTGGAGGTAGTCCTACGTAATTTAAAGTTTCGCTAGTGAGGAATGTGTAAGGGAAATACCCTTTTGAAACTGCAGCGGCTGCGCCCATGACCTTGGGTAGCTTTGCTAATTTACAAGGTGTGAACAGCAGGGTGTCTTTAAACTGTACATTACCTCTTATCTGCATCTGTATTAGTTTGTTGCCTATTTTCAAGGGATCACCTGTAAATATCGTAGACGACTCCTGTTCAAGCAACTCCTTATAAAGGAACTGTGTGTCAAATTTTGCCCCGTTATGGGCAAGAATATACACAGTCATTTTTTTGGAACTTGTCCGCTAATTTGACAATATAGGATACAAAGAGTTTCACAGGGCTGTCGTGTGCAGACATTTTAAAAACATTTGTCCGTTTACCACATTTGTGAAACTCGCCACACTCGATCTCCATGCACTCATCACAGATAGTCTGACTTACGAGTAAATGTGGAATAACCTCTTTGGTTTCAGCGTTCGTGTAAGTTTCTATATCGTAGTACACGGTTATACAAGGGCTATTTTTAGGCTTAAAATCTTTCATATAACATACATGCTTCACTCCATCCGCCTTATATTTTTCATGACATGTATAACAGTGAATTTCATCACATTTATGTTTGAAATTCCTCCAATTATCCATCATGTGAAACATACCGCACTTACAAATCCTCATTTTCCTGCAAGTGCCAATTGATTTATGGAGTTCAAAGCATTTATTATTGAAAAATGTACGTCTACACACATTACATTCCCTCTTCTCGGTTTCAACTACACAACTTTCACATTTGGGGCTTTTACGCTGCTCACATACCATGTAGCAATCCTTACAATGTTTCACTATATCATCAGCAAATGCGAGACATCCCTTACACAAATCATGATGCCTTCCATATTTTCGACTTTTATCATAACTAGCGTAAAGAGGCCTTATGTTACGGATGGGGAGATACGATGTTCTGACAATCCTAAAATAAGTAGCGGTCTTGTACGATCTCTCACGCAGCTTCCAAAAACATACCCAGATTCCATCTCTAACACGTCACACCCCTAAGTGGCTCATTTACAAAATATAACAAATTGTGAGTGCTGCTCCTTATATTCTTTTTTTTCTTCTTCCACAGAACCGTGAATGACGACGATGTACAGTAGGGTGTATCATGCTCATTGAAACGCGAATTTCAAGATTGGCGGTATGTATTCCTATGTAAAATTAAATTTTAGGAGGGGTTTGTTTTCGTGAGCTTTTGCTAAAAATCACGTTTAAGGGTTCAAATTTCCACTGTCTCGTTTTCTGTTTATGTACAGAGCAGCTGTGCAGGACATGCACTGTAGTTAAATGTAACAGACCGGTTTCTTACCAAACAAAACCATTTTTACAGCTGTTACAGGCCACTAGAGTTTCACTCTGATAATTTTCTATGTTTCATATACAAAGCATGGTGAAGATTGTGTAGCCACCATGGCTAAGCAAGGACGAAAGACCAGAAAAAGTTCTGGTTCAAAGGTGAGTGATCTGGTGGGTCCAGGAAAGCAGTTATTTCCCACAAAAGTTCCAACCTGGAGAGCTGTGTTTCAGAGAGGAATCCTCCTCCAGGAAGAGAGGCTGCTCCTGGATGATATGAAGAGAGCTCAGTACCTTCTGTAAGACTTGGCTAAGGACTTGGCATAACTGGTACGGGCACAGTAGCGCAAAAGCAATGCCAAGTTCACTCCTCCTGAGATCATTCAAGAGAGATCCATTGCCAGGAAGATTCTTGTCAGGTGGAATGAAATGATTGACGTACTGAATGGCAGAGTGAAGGCTGCAAAGAGAGAAAAGAGAATATCTGAACTTGATACCATGTTTGACATAACAACCTGCAGAATATGATATCACTCTCTGTGGAACTGAAACATCTGGCTGCTCTGGCTGTGCTGCTAGATTTCATATCAACTGTGACTGTCCTCTGCCTCAGAAAATTCCAAAGCTAGAGCTAGAGTGGGTCCATTACCAGAGGATCAAAACCTCAGAAGTCTGGCTTCCGTATGGCATCTGTTGATGTGAAGGAAACAGTAAAGCATTTGAAGGCTGCTAAGAGGAAGGAGGAAGAACAGAAGGCAGCTGAGGAGAGAAACAGAAAAGAGGAAGAAGAAAAAGAGCTACTGCTTAGAGCTGATGATGGTGATGATGATGAAGATGAGGTGACTTCCTTGCAAGAGTCTCCAGGCAGAGCAGCTCCTAATGCTGACAGATTTTTCCAGTACTGCACCAGGCACAAGCTCCAGTGTCAACACTGGCAAAGTCTCCACCTCTGCCAGGAGGAACTATATGGATATCTCAAGCACTGCTGCGGCTGCGGTCAGATTCAAGGTGGCAAACACTCCTGCAGCAGCCATTGCAACTGGTTTCTTGCAAGATCTCATCAAAGCTGACCATCTATCTGCTGATAAGGCATATCTAGCTGTTGACAGGATGAAGATGTGGAGGGGCAAGGAGTCTGTAATAGGTGCCTCGGTGGAGGCCCTGGAAAAAAGGACAGGGAGAGGAGATCAAGGGAATTTTCTTTGATGGAAAACAAGATAAGAAGACAAAGATCATGAAGTACAATGAAGAAACTGGCCGCTTCCATCCTGATATTACAACTGAAGAGCACTATAGTGTTACCTGGGAACCTGAGGGGAAGTATCTCTTCCGTTGTACACCAGAAGAACCTGAAGGAAATGAGAAACCTGCACTGAAGATAGCTCAGGCTCTGTTTGAGTGGATTAGTGCTCATGGTGCTAAAGATACTATTGTGGTTCTTGGTGGTGACTCCACCAACACAAACACAGGACCTGATGGAGGAGCCATCACTCACTTGGAGAGACTGCTAGGTCACAAGTGTCACTGGCTGATATGCCAGTTGCATATTAATGAACTCAGCCTCAGGCACATGATCATCAAGCTTGATGGTCCCTACACGCAGAAGTCTGGGTTCAGTGGCCCAATAGGAAAACGTTTGGAGAAGACCAATGACACACCTGTCAACTTTAGGTTCAAGGCTCTGCCAGGAGAAGAAGATATAATCGAACTGCCAGAAGACATTGTACAGAACCTTAGCACTGACCAGAAGAACTGCTACCTACTGATCAAAGCTCTCAAGGAAGCTGCCGGTCAGAAGTGTGGCCCACTGAATCAGACACGCTGGCTGACTACAGGTGAGGATCTGTTGATGCTGTGGATGAAGCAGCATGGACTGAAGGGGGAGGTGTTGAAGAAGCTGGAGGTGCTGCTGAAGTTCTGCCTGGACTTCTACTTCAAGATGTATTTTAAGATCAAGGTGAAGCACCACATGAGGTATGGACCTCACCATATTGTGACCGCTCCGGGACTGCTGAGAAGCCAGACCTCTGAAGTCAGGAACATAATCACTCATGTGATAGTTCGTGGAGCATATCATGCTCACAGTGAGAACCTCATTGCCGCTCTCCTGTACACTGAGGATGAGGAGGAGAGGGCATGGGGGGGGTTTGAGATGATCAAGAAGATCAGAGGTAAGTCTGAGTATGGAGACATGAGTCTGAGAACTCATAGAAACCCTAAACTGAATTTTTATGCCACTTCTCCAATTACTCTGATTAATTGGGATAAGGAGAAACTGTATGAGCCACTCTTCACTTGTAAGATGTCAAGAGGAGAAGTTGAGGAGCTTCTCAGGTCTCCACTTGAAGTTGAGAACTTCTCAGTTCACAATCAAAGCTGTGAAAGAGCAGTCCAGGAAGTTTCAGCTGCAGCTCATGCAGTATATGGGCAAGAGGGAAGAGATGGTTTTGTTCGTGCTAGGATCGATCACAGAGAATTCTTGCCAGTTTTCAAGTCAAAGCAAGACATTATGAACATGTTTTAGATCTCTGCAAAACCTGCTAGACAAATCAAGATGCTTTCTGAAGAAAAAATCTCAAAACATTCAGTTGACCAGCATATTATTACAAGCTGGGGGTGGAAGAGAGTCTAAGACAAATATTAAAGAAGAATTGCAATTGCAAAAAAAAGGTTGAACGTCACAGCAGCTTGCGGAAAGGTGGGGGCAGCTGCCATCACACCAGTGATGCCGAAAAGAAAATGAATAAAAATTGGTGGAGGCCTTTCTATAAAAAAGAAAATGCAAGACCAAGAAAGAAAAACAAAAAGATTCTGCCTGATGAAGAAAACAGCCGCGAAATGTGGTGTATAGGAGACTAAAAATCATACAATTCCTTAGTTTTGGGCCATTTTGGGTGATTTTGGTTATTTTAGGGGTTATGAACCACTTTGGCTGATCTTAAATGGGTCCAAGCCTGCCCCTAGAAATGCTTAAGTGTGTATGTGAACAATATGGAACATATGGAGGTCATTTGAAATTGGCCAAAAATCCCATTTTTCGACAAAAAAGTGCGATTTTGAACATTTAAATGTGATTTTCCGCAAAAGTTGCAGAAGACGAACCCCTCTTAAAATTCAATTTTACATAGGAATACATACTGACATTCTTGAAATTCCAAGTTTTTCAATATTCGACCTGAGCATGATACACCCTAATGAAGAGCCCTCCATCATCGATATCATAGATGACCCCGATGACCGTGTAACTACAGAATCCTTCCCCGCTGACGAACCCTCACCAGCGATACCTTTAGCGTGCGACAATTCAAAGCGGAAGCATGATGAAGAACCCTCCACGTCAGGTATAAAGCGCGCCAGGATTGCGCCGGTTGTTAGAACCCCAGTAATAGAGCCCCAACCCTCTACGTTTACGATACAACCCCCACAATAGTACCTTCCTCAAATATACCCCCTTTTCCCGTTCAGTTCCGGGCACTTCCTCCACAGCAGCAGCTTCTCATACTGTGGAGGATGGGATAACATTCGAGTTGGTGCGCACCATTACCCCCCACCCCTGCCCTGACTAGAAATCGGTATGTGTTCAGGGTTGACCTTGGCTCTCTGTATACCAACGGTGTTGGACTGCGACGCATAGTTGAACGTGTTGTGGAGTTTGCCCTTCAGAACCACGACGAACGTGAAGCCCGGACGAAGTTGTCCTTTAGGTTCGGGTCAGATGACGGGGGGGACGTAGATGATTTTTGGGTAGTAATACCGTTCACACGTTTGGTGGCTGTAGACATAAAATATATCTTGGGCCGTATAATGCAGGCCTCTCAAAGTAGTAAAGCCATTAATATGGACAACTTCATGATAGATATTGACAGATTATTCCGGGTTGCGGGTCATAGTGCCACATCTTATACTCTTAATTTCTATTCTCTAGTCGATCGTGGTTGCAGCTTTATAGCAATAGTCTTAGCTCATATGTTCACTGTGCTAAATACATGGACACAAAAAATGTGGCTGCCTACGGTTGTGCAGCGTGCCCGTAAACTGGCTTCAGATTGTAAGCTTGAGTTTGAGTGTAATATGGGTCCTGAAGAACTGAGAACAGCCGAGTAGGAAATGAATGTACACTGCGTTCGAACTTATTAAGCAGATTACATTTTCTCCAATGTTTTCAAAAGTTTTTCCCCGATTTCAATGAAATTTGTAGCAAATAATCACTATATATAGCAGCATTGATGGTATCCATTTCGATAAAATATTGTGATAATTAAAATAATTATCTCATTTTATTTAAAAATATATAAAATATTGTGTTCTGAATTATTAAGCAAGTAATCTATTTACGGATCTAAATGGTGAAAATGGGTAAGAAGAACGATTTAACATTAACTGAGAAAAGAAAAACAGTCAAGTTACTCGCTGAAAATATAAAATCTATTGAATTGCGAAGCAGTTTGGCAGAGCTTATCGAACTGTAAAACAAGTTTGTAGCGGAGGGTACCAAACTGAGGCAGCGAAGTGATAAAGGAGCTATAAGAAAAGTGACAAGGCGGCAGATATATGTAATCAAGCGCAAACTGCAAAGCATCCATTGTCCTTAAGTAAAGAGGTTTTTGAGCAGGCTGGCATACATAATGTACCAAGAACATCTCGATGTAGAATCCTCCAAACAATTGGCAAGACGTGTAAACCTACGATTCAGTCACCATTAACACCCAGGTACAAGAAGCAGCGTGTTGAATGGGCGCGTCAGTACGTGAAAACAGATTTTAATACTGTATTGTTAACCGATGAATGAAGAGCAACCCTTGAAGGATCTGATGGTTGGTCAAGAAGATGGATTGCTAAGGGTCAATCTCCACCATGGAATGAGGTTTTATTTTAGAAAGTTTTTGTAAGACTGGGCATTCATTTTTACACTATCAAGCACTCTGTATGGGACAGCTACTTCATTGCCTGTCAATCCTGCCCAAAACATGACACTACCTCCACCTTGTTGGCGTCTTAATCTCGATGGTAGAAATTGGCCCTCAGCAATCCATCTTCTTGACCAAACATAAAATCCCTCAAGGGTTGCTTTTCATTCATCGGTGAACAATACAGTATTAAAATCTGTTTTCACGTACTGACGCGCCCATTCAACACGCTGCTTCTTGTACCTGGGTGTTAATGGTGACTGAATCGTAGGTTTACACGTCTTGCCAATTGTTTGGAGGATTCCACATCGAGATGTTCTTGGTACATTATGTATGCCAGCCTGCTCAAAAACCTCTCTACTTGAGGACAATGGATGCTTTGCAATTTGCTCTTGATTACAGATATCTGCCGCCTTGTCACTTTTCTTGTAGCTCCTTTATCACTTCGCTGCCTCAGTTTGGTACCCTCCGCTACAAACTTGTTTACAGTTCGATAAGCTCTGCCAAACTGCTTCGCAATTTCAATAGATTTTATATTTTCAGCGAGTAACTTGATTGTTTTTCTTTTCTCAGTTAATGTTAAATCATTCTTCTTATCCATTTTCACCATTTAGATCCGTAAATATAATACTTGCTTAATAATTCAGAACACAATATTTTACATATTTTTAAATAAAATGAGATAATTATTTTAATTATCAAAATATTTTATCGAAATGAATACCATCAATGCTGCTATATATAGTGATTATTTACTACAAATTTCAATGAAATCGGTGAAAAACTTTTGAAACATTGGAGAAAATGTAATCTGCTTAATAAGTTCGAACGCAGTGTACGTATAATCGTATTTGGAATGGATGATCGCCGTAGGACTGTAGAAAAAATCAGGTTCACAAGCCCCTCCACATGTATTATATCTGGCCCTACAGGATGTGGTAAAACTGTATTTATGCTTAAAATCATTAAAGATAAGGGGGAGATATTCTCAAAATTTGTGCATAAAGTAATATGGTGCTCTTCGACGTATCAGTGTTCTCCCACCATCTTAACATAAACGTATTCTTCATCAATCAGAATCTATTTTTCAAAAATAGATACATGCGCGATGTGTCGTTAAATACACCATAGCTAGTCTTATTCGCACAAAGTAGAGATGTGTCACAAATTGGGGTATTAGTCAATCAAATGTTCCCGAATCAGCGTAAGGAGTTTTTGGAGGTTTATAAAGAAGCCACAAGTCAGCGTTTCGGATATTTGCTTTGTGACCTTCACCAGCGAAACACGTTTAGCGTGCTTCTAAGAACGAATATATTCCCAAACGAACCTGAAAAGTGTATATTCTAGAATGACAAATAGACTGAAGAAATATCGTGAATTAATACAAATCTATCAACGATTGTCCTGGGCGCTGCAACAGATGTTTGTTAAAAATATCGACTCCGACTTTTTAAAATGCATGTGTGAAATCTGTCTTAACGTTATAAAATGTAATGTGCCAATGAAACCCCCTCAAAAGGCTCGCTTACGTCGTTACAAGAACATAATACGTGCTCTCGGTCGTAAAAGTCAAACTGGGTAAGAAAAAGCGAATTATTCTACAAAGAGGAGGATCATTCCTCCCCATCTTATTTTCAGTTTTAGGTCCTTTACTGACTAGATTAATATAATGAAGAAGGTGGTAGTGATCCCGCACGAAGTGTATGTTTCATTGCAAAGTTCAAAGATTCCAGACACGGCTGTAGAACCCCGTGAAAGTAGGTTTAAAATAATGGAAAGCGAGTTCCTAGCCCTATTAAACAGTGAAAATTAAATGAGAAAAGGATCTTGTACCAAGAGGCTTTGCAGAAATTTCTTCATGAGTACGAAGATTATAAGAATCCGACAGAGCTCCCTGTCGTTATTAGGCACAGCGCGAGCAACGCTGACCATGGCGACATAGAAACCTGGCCCGACGTTAGAGATGACCAACCAAAGAATAACGGAACACAACACATCGAGCATGTATTAAAAAGCAGTCTCCCACATACATCGAGGAATAAAGGCTTAAGTCTTTATAATCTATTGAGTGAGGACCCCATCATACAGTGGGCCGATACAGGCGAGGTCATTGTTGAAGGAACAAGGGTACAAGGATCAAGCATCGTTGACATTGTCCGTGATCTGGTGAGAAAGTGGGACAGGCCCTCACCAACAGGATGGAAGCATATTAAAGCAAGGCTACAACAAATAAATGTCCCCAAAACATTGATAGGTAGTCTGAATAGGTTAAAAGACTTGGATCAGGTCTCGCATGTGTCACAACTGAGTACGTCATCGCCCCCAGCAGCAGCGTCTCTGATGAGAAGAAAGAAGAGAACAAACGGCCAACCTTATCCACGTGTCTCTAAAATACGCAAATGGCTAACATACTAAGTAAACGCTATTATGACATTTCTAACCCGCCTCTTATGGCGGCGTTAATAGACTGTACAGACATGTTTACGAAGTAGGGAAAAAAGATGTTGAGAAGTTTTTCGGGAGCAGGATGCTTATACACTTCATAAGCCGGTGAGAAAAAGTTTTAAAATGGCCAAGACAACAGCGGCTTCGATTGACTCTATTCGGCAAGCGGATTTAACAGACATGCAAAGATATTCGGTATATAATGATGGCTACCGCTACATCCTATTCATAATAGATGTATTCTCTAGATATCTGTGGCTAATTCCATGAAAAATAAATCGCCTGAAACAGTTGCTAAAGCGACCAAAACGTTGATGTTAAAAGAAGATAGGGTTCCTGGCTATTTTTCTACGGATATGGGGAAAGAGTATATAAGCCGCACTTTTCAGAAAATGCTGACAGAGTTTAGTATCAGTTACTATACGAGCAGTTCTATACATAAGGCCTCTTTAGCTTAAAGAGTTCAATGTACCATAAAGGAACGCATTCATCGCTATTTTACACATAAAAACACATACAGATATATAGACATTCTGGGGTCATTGGCGTCGTCATACAACCGTTCACACCACCGTACGATTGGCACAAAACCTAAAGAAGTTTTAGAAAGAGGTACGCGCCCAGATGTGAGAAGCGATGGAGCACAGCCACCACACTCTACACATTTCAAAATCAATGATTATGTAAGGTATCACGTTCGGGAAATAAATTCGCGAAGGAATTTGAGCAAGGATGGACACGTGAGATATTTAAAGTTAGTGCTATGAGACCTAAAGGCGAGATAATGATGTATTACGTTGAAGATTCTAATGGGGAAGAGATCGCTGGAGGCTTTTACCGCGAGGAGTTGCAGAAAGTGACATTTAATTTAGGAAAAAGTGTCTTTAAAATTGAAAACATTTTAGGCATCAAAGGTTCAGGAAAGAAAAAAATATATTTGGTGAAATGGCTGGGTTACCCAGAAAGCTTCAACACCTATATAAAAGCTGCTGCACTAATGAAGCTTAAGTAGTATGCAACATGGCACCTAACCACTTCTATGTCAAACTCCCGTCCTCTTCTTCTCTCTCTGTACATCCTAAAAACACCCTCGCCAACTTTGTGACAGAACTCCACGGACCCATTGAATTGGAACGTGATTCGTGTGAGGTGGGTTCACACGAGGTGGTACCTCGAACTCCAGGTAGCTACCAAATTTTTAACTCTTGAATATGAGCTAAAGAGCTGTTCACAATTTTGGCTGAGGGCCGTTATAGTGCAGCTCTCCAAAGAGATACCTTTCACAAGGCACAACATGACTTGACCAGCTTAATGTATCAGTTGAAGATGGAGAAATTGGGTGAAAGCTTCCCATCCCCAGACATGTGTTATATTTACAGCAATATCGTAGAGCATCAATTTGTTGTGGACACCCAGACACGCCTGCTGCGCATCGCACACATCCCCAACCATAGAGGGAAAAGTTTGAGCATTACATATGACAAGCCCCATTATGTGAATGTTGCGACTAATCTAATAACTAATATTTCGGTATATATAAGAACGATTGAAGGAAAAAATTTCCTATTCGGTGATGGGCGCTTAACAGTGAAGCTACACTTTCGTCGCATTCAGTTATAATGACCCGAAGGCCATTCACAGTCTATCGAGGATTGAGATATCAGCGTGGGAGTGGGCGTGGATCCATTTTTTCAACCATACTACGCACCGCTGTCACACTGTTGAAGAGGGGTGCTAGATACCTATGGAGGAAGGCGTTACAGGTTTTAACGGCGTAGAAGACATAATTGGCGGAACTAAATCTAAAGAAGCTCTAAAAAAAACATTTAAAACGTACACTGGACGAAATCATCAAAGATGCAAAGAGGAAAATGCCTGGTGGCAGAAAGAAGAAAGCTGTCAGGAACAAGGGGTTACCATCACGTGCGTGACGCTAAACGTAAAAGGAAATCAAAAAGGAAGTGCTCTAAGGGTATGAAGCTTATAGCTGATCATTTTTTTAACTGATATAAACCGAGGACACTACTCTCACGAATCATAGGCTGATTACTAGTTGTCGAGAGAGGTGGTACTATTTCTGATTCGTCATGGCGCGTTTCATCCATCCGTGTAGTTCACAATGCTGTAAATCGGAACTGTCCCTCTTTGATATGCCCCCAACACATGTCTCTATTGAGCATAGCGACTTTATTACAATTAACCCATTAAACACAATTAGTTCGCCGAGTGCCCCTCTACAATTCGTGATACCCAGCTCAGGCCCCAACTTTCTACACTCCATGTACAGCCAGTGTGAAGTGTATTTAAATCGGGTTAACATCTCGGCAGGAACGGGTTATTATCACCTACGAGCATATCTGGAGAATGTCCTTAACTTTCGAAAGAGGCGAAGGACACTTTCTTAACAGCCGAGGGCTATTATCAGACTTAAGACGAAAGTAGTATAAAGGATAAATTTAAAAATTCTAAAAAAAAGATATACAAGTGTTTTGGCCGTCTTCATACAGACTTCAGGTTCCAGAAGAAACTGCTTATGAACGGCGTCGATCTGAAACTAAAGCTCATCCGCACGAATTCTGAGATCTGCATAGCACAAATCTAGGGCCTGATCAAGAAGAGGGCGCAAAACCCGTTGTGATTCACATCATGGAAACATATTTACGTGTACGCCGAGTGAAATTAAGTTCCCCGAAATATGCAGAAACTGAGAAAAATTTAATACACGCAACAGTAAAATACCCAATTAACAGAGTACAGATGAAACTATACAGGGTGCCTGCCGGGTTGGCCTCGAAGCAGCTAGAAAACGTGGCCCTGGGAGTTCTACCTAAAAGGTTATTAATTGGAATGCAGGACCACGCTTCGACGAACGGAAAATATAAAAAGTGCGCTTTTAAATTCGAAAATTTCGGCCTTAAAAATATAACTATATGTAAATGGCCTTGCATTGGGAGGGACTGTGGCCACAGATTACTCATCAGATGCTCTGTCCCCCCTCTGCGCTAGAGCTTATAGTAGTCTGGCTCATAATGCTGGGGCTGTGACGAGCTTGGGTTTGGCGTAACGCAGAAAGAATTTTTGGAAGAATTTAACATTTATTCATTTGATATTACGCCTGACTTGTCTGCTAGTATAAATACGTACTTAAGTACACAAAAAAGTGGGAACATCTTAGTGATGTTGGAATTTGCCAACCCTATAGACGCGCCTATTAGTTTACTCGTGTACATCGAATCACAGGCTCTAATAGAAGTTGATCGTTTCAGGAACGTGGTCACAGACTTTTAAAATGGACGCGAATACACTCCAGAGAGTAATGAAAAGTGACCGAATCACACGCTCCAAATTTATCGGCGTGTTTGCGAAGAATGGAATATTGAAATTGCCAACTACGAGAGACTGGTACAGGATTATCGTGAACACCGACATTGTGGGGGGTGAAAGGATTCATTGGTTTGCAATCTATTTTAGAAATAGGGAAAGAATATACTATTTTGATTCACTCGGCACTCAGCCTTGGAATGACCACTTTATAGTAAAATTTATCGACCAGATACATGTACCTGAAATTGTATGGAATCCTTACCGTTTCCAAGAATATTTTAGTAATACTTGTGGGATGTTTTGTCTTTCCTTTCTCCTGCACATGTCACGTGGGAAGGGATTTATAAATTTTTTAAAATTATTCGATTTGTGCGAAACTGAAATGAATGATAAAACGGTATGCAGACAGATAAAAAAAGATACCCATTTGTGAGCACCCGCTGTATTGTGTAAAGGTGTGTATCTATATTGTGTAAAGGCGTATTTGTAAAATGTCGCCATTAAGTCGTATTTAATGGACCCTTGTTCTGTAAGCCGCTTTGTACATGTTTTCTACCATTTAATAAATTAAATGAAAATACAATTTGTTTTGTCCTTAACCCCAAAAAACTTACATTAGTTCCTCGATGACCTGGCATTCGTTGGACCGGATGTGAGCCAATACCTCGACCCCTGTATTCAGGTCCATGGGCGGGCTGCGTGGTAAAGCCTCCAAATCATTTATTTCCTTTCATCAAAACGAGAAATTGCTATATTGTGTTCTTTTTCCGTATCGGCACTTTAAGGAGAAATTAACATGCTTAGTTCAACCTGATTCTTTTTAATTAAAGTCCATTTTTTCATGAATTGCGTTCAGAAATCATAGCTCAGTGCAAACTAGGCTATAATTGCGGATAACCGCTAATGAAACATTCACTATAAAATGCGAGGAGTAGACAAAAATCCTTACATTAGTTCCTCAATGACCTGGCGTTCGTTGCACCGGATGTATTCGGGTTGCTAGATTGGCTGTGCGGTAAAGCCTCCATAACATTTATTCCCCTTTCATCAAAACGAAAAGTAGCTATAACACGTTCAAGTTCCGTTTCGCTCCTTTCATGAGAAGTTAACATGATTAGTTCATACTGAATCAATTAAAGTTAAGTAAAATTAAAGTTTAATGAAAGAGTTACAATAAGAGAAAATACCGATTAGGACGCCTGGGAAATTATAATCACAAAGCAGATATCCTGACAGTTTTCAAAAGTAAGAGAGCTAAGACGTTCGCCGGCACCGGGTCTCGAACCCTGGCCCGCAGGCAATTCTTAAAAGATTTTGATATTTCTAAAATCCTACTGTAGAGCTGTCTATAAATTTTTAAGTGATCAAAAAATGTATTATTAAAACCACACCATATATATATATATATATATATATATATATATATATATATATATTAATAAAACTACGAAGGAAAGGAAACAAGGAAACAGAATGGTGCTCAAGCGCTTTCGTCTAATGACATCCTCAGGAACACTCAGTGTTCCCGAGGATGTCATTAGACGAAAGCGCTTGAGCACCATTCTGTGTTTCCTTTCCTTCGTGGTTTTATTCATCATAAATATTTTTCACGTGTTACTTTCGTGAAATAATTTTCATATATATATATATATATATATATATATATATATATGATGAATAAAACCACGAAGGAAAGGAAACACAAAAAGGTGCTCAAGCGCTTTCGTTTAATGACATCCTCAGGAACACTGAAGTACATAAAAGGTTACGGCCTATATATAGGTTACAGAAAGAAAAAATAAATAAATAAATAACATACATACACACAAACATATATATATATACATATACATACATATCTACACACATATATATATATATATATATATATATATATATATATATATATATATATATATATATATATATATATATATATATATATATATATATGCAATAAACGGAGAAGTAAAAATAAAAATTAAAAATTAAAAATTAGAGGATTAACAAAGAGGCATACAGATTTGTAAGGAAAAATATCGATTTTTAGCACAAGATCAAATGAATTATAAAAATACAAATTTATACTGGAAATCTGCCCGGGTTTTAACACTTTGCCTTTTAGAGTCAAGTTTCGATATATATAAAATAAAATGAAGATTAAAAGTTAAAAAGTAGCATACAAGTTTACCAAAGATTTAGCGTCCTACCCTTTTTATCTAAATTTGTTTGAAGGAATTCAAAACAACAGGATCGAGTTGAAAAAGACCTTTGCTTATGTTGAAGTTATTTGAAAGTTCGATAATGGCAGACTCAAGAATATTTCTATTAACAATGTTGCTAGAATGAAATAAAACTGAAGCATTATTCCAATCAATACAGTGGAATAACTCTGACAAATGGACAAAAAGAGCACTGGACAACTGTCCTGTTCTAACGGAATATTGATGCTGTTTTATACGTGTGTGCAAATCCTTTCCCGTCTGACCTATGTAAAAGGAATCACATTGTTTACACCCAATTTTATAGATAATGCCTGAATTATTGGTAGGGCTATTTTTTACTATGATATTTTTCACAATATTGTTATATGAAAATACTACATTAATATCCAAAAGTTTAAGTACATTAGCAATGCCTAAAAAGCCCGGGAAAAATGGAAGTACTAAAATATTTTTTGACAAAGTACGAGTGTTATTATTGACACGATAGAAAGTTCGTTTTGCCTTGTTGAGACAAGATTCCATAAACGCAGATGGGTAACACAGATCACTTCCAATACCGTTGATTTTTTCCAATTCGGCATCGATGTATTCCGGACTGGCGATCCTAAGGCGCGGAGAAACATTGATGAAAAAATGGCCCTTAGTGGGGGTGTCATGTCCCGAGTAAAAGTGTACGTAGGACAAATTGTTTGTTGTTTTCCGATAGATACTAAACTTAAAACCTGGGCTTTCCCTATGTACACGCACATCCAAAAATGGGATTGAGTTGTCTTGTTCCACTTCTAAAGTAAACTTAATGGAGGGGACTTGATCATTTAACTGAAGGAGGAAGTTATCCAGGTCACGATTCATGGGCCAGATACACAAAATATCGTCGACGTACCGCAACCAAGGGATGCCAACCCCCAGGATTCTCGGAATGTAAGTAATTTCGAAAAACTCCATATAAATATTGGAGAGGAGGGGCGATAAGGGGTTGCCCATGGCCTTCCCAAACACTTGTTGATAATACTCGTTATTGAAAGTGAATTTACAGTCTTTGATGCAAAGCTTAATAAGTTCCAAAACAATGTGTGAAGGTAGTGGCAGGTCATACTTATGTAATTCTTGGGAGAGAAAGTCAAGCATATCATCAATCGGCACTTTTGTAAACAATGAACAAACGTCAAAACTGATCAATCTATCGTTAGTTTCAGTACGTGCATTATTCAATTTTTCAGTAAGATCCATGGAATTTTTTACATGTGAATCAGAGATAGTTCCGAGAATGGGGGACAAGACTTTGACAAGCCATTTGGAGAGTTTATAAGTAATAGTATATTAGTATATTAGACTAGTACAGTTCCCGTCGCTTCGCTGACGGTTAGACAGGCTAAACTACAGAAAAGAACGCAGCCGTGAAAATTTTGAGCTTCACATTGTGTCAACATTTCTGAATCTGGTATCTCCCAAAACCTTCTCACCCCCATTCATGCAACTTGGGGGCTAACCCCCTCCCACATTACCCCCCACCCCTCCCCATTACCCCACCCATCCCCCATTACCCCCACCCCCACCCTTCCCCCATTACTGCCCGGGATAAATTTCACAAACAGACAAACAGACAGGCTAAACTACAGAAAAGAACACAGTCATGAAAATCTTGAACTTCACATTGCCGCCCGTAATACAATTTCTGAATTTTTTTTCTCACAATTTTTTCTCACAATTTCTGAAAGTGTGACGGACGGACGGACGGACAGACAGACAGACAGACGGACGGATTAAACCCCCCCCCCCCCCCCCATTACCCCACCCCTCTCCCCAATAGCCCCCTCCCCCACCCCTCTCCCCCATTTAACCCACCAATTTTTTTTTCTGAGTTTCCCCATTAACCCCACCCCCTCCCCCATTACCCCACCCCCAATACCCCCTCCCCCACCCCTCTCCCCCATTTACCCTCACCCTTCCCCCACTACCCCCAAGGGGGGAAGGGGGCTGGCACCTTGCAAAGGATTTACTTTAATTTTTTTTGGTTACATATATATATCGCATCTATTTTTCTGAGTTTCCCCATTAACCCCACCCCCTCCCCCATTACCCCACCCCTCCCCCATTTTGTGCCAAAATTATGATTAAAAATGAAGAAATGGGAAGAACTGTACCCCTAAAAGGGGGGGCAGGATTTATGTTAGGGAATTTTTTTTTAGCATGGGCACTGCACACTAAAAAGACGCATCGAATGGTGAAAACCGCATTGTTCTACACCAATTGTAGCGACCTGTAGGTGTGCGCAAAAAAACTGTTACATATATATATATAAGGCTTCATTTCTGAAATAGTATATTAGATACTTAAACCTTCCCAGTTTGTTATTCCCTCCCTCCCAATTAAACAAACTCCACTGAGCAATGCTGATGAACCAAAATTCTGTGATAGTGTGTTTTAATCATATTGTCATCGATTTTTACTAGATCATCCACTTCAGTTGAACTGAAGCTACTCACACCATAACAGAACCACATTTTCCATGTTTCACAGTCTTACTGACACAAAATAGACACAACCGAGCATGGCTACGTCGTCTCACAAATCTAAGTCTTTCATTTCAAAATGTCCAGTCTTTGTCTCATGACTCCACAAAACATTCTTCCATCCACCATGCAAGTTTTATTGTTCCTTTACAAACTCAAATCTCTTCCTTATATCACAGCTTTCTGACACCAACTTTTCCTTACATCCCACGTTCTTGAACCCTTCTCGTTGCAGTGAACGTGCTTATATGAAAATTCCATGGTCCTCCTGCATGAATAACTGGAAATATTACCGCAGTCTTGAATAAGGTGACTGTCTTGCAGCAATAATTTTTGGTTATCTTTGTTAGGAATAGCCAAACTGCCATTTTTCTGCATTTGCTCTTGGGTACTTTGAACATCTTGTTTGGAAATTTTGAGGTCCAATGTAATTTTTCTTTGGCTGTTGCTATGTTTAATTCTGCAGAGTGAGTATCTGGGATCTTAAATGATGTGTAATTATCTATTCACTCCGTGATGAGCAATTACACTGGGCAACAACAAAAAATGAGGTAACCACCCGGGAATCGAACCCGGGATCTTCCGATTGCCGGTCAGATATGATAACCATTACACCACGGGCCTCACTCAATCAAATGTCGTAATTCCTCTCATTTCGCTCTCATCTTGCGCGGAATATTCTCCTATACAAAGCGTCGTTCTTTACGTTAATTATACTGCGTGTTTGCAGTTATAATGTATATAATGTTACGGCATGCGGGAGGTGCCCCTTTGGGGCATTGGTTTCTGCGCGCATGTTGAGGAATTACGACATTTGATTGAGTGAGGCCCGTGGTGTAATGGTTATCATATCTGACCGGCAATCGGAAGATCCCGGGTTCGATTCCCGGGTGGTTACCTCACTTTTTTCATTTGTTTCGTTCTTTCGCTCTCATCTGGCGCGGAATATTCTTCTATACAAAGCGTCGTTCTTTACGTTAATTATACTGCGTGTTTGCAGTTATAATGTATATAATGTTACGGCATGCGGGAGGTGCCCCTTTGGGGCATTGGTTTCTGCGTGCATGTAGAGGAATTACGACATTTGATTGAGTGAGGCCCGTGGTGTAATGGTTATCATATCTGACCGGCAATCGGAAGATCCCGGGTTCGATTCCAGGGTGGTTACCTCATTTTTTCATTTGTTTCGTTCTTTCGCTCTCATCTTGCGCGGAATATTCTCCTATACAAAGCGTCGTTCTTTACGTTAATTATACTGCGTGTTTGCAGTTATAATGTATATAATGTTACGGCATGCTCGAGGTGCCCCTTTGGGGCATTGGTTTCTGCGCGTATGTAGAGGAATTACGACATTTGATTGAGTGAGGCCCGTGGTGTAATGGTTATCATATCTGACCGGCAATCGGAAGATCCCGGGTTCGATTCCCGGGTGGTTACCTCATTTTTTCATTTGTTTCGTTCTTTCGCTCTCATCTTGCACGAAATATTCTCCTATACAAAGCGTCGTTCTTTACGTTGATATAATATATATATATATATATATATATATATGCATTTAACTGCAATGACCACGCACTATATAAGTGAATAGAAACGACATAATATTAAGGAACGTTTCTGCACACGCGGAAGAGAAATAACGAATAACGTTATTTCTCTTCCGCGTGTGCAGAAACGTTCCTTAATATTATGTCGTTTCTATTCATTTATATACTGCGTGGTCATTGCAGTTAAATGCACATATTCACGATTTGCGAGGGTGCCCTCTCAGGGCATTGGTTTCTGCCCTATGTAGGAGAATTTCGATTTGTGAATGATTGAGGTCCGTGGTGTAATGGTAGCGCATCCAACCGGCAATTGGAAGGCCTTGGGTTCGATTCCCGGGCGGTTCGCCTCATTTTTCATTTATTCGTTATTTCTCTTCCGCGTGTGCAGAAACGTTCCTTAATATTATGTCGTTTCTATTCATATATATATATATATAATTATTAAGCTTGGGTTCGTGCATTATGAAACTTTCCTCGGATAAAAACACGACAGCGAGGATAAAGAAACCCTTACAGCAGAGAAAGATGCATTTCCCCATTCGCCGCAGGGGAACACCCCCTTTGGCTCCGGACAAAGCTGTGGGTGTACTGTATATATGTATGTATGTAATCCAAGTTAGGCTAAAGCTCCTGTTTTCTTTTACCGCCTCTTCGTTCTGATTTTTTAGATGTTTCGCATATGCATTAACAATAATCTTCACCCGGAAAATACAGTAATTACTTATAGTATGTATGACATGCAAAGTGCAACATGAATTCACCTCTTATACACAGTAACTGTCTGGCGACACTCACACTATGAAAGACACGAAAGAACTGAAGCAATAGGGACAGCTGACGGAGTTGGGTTGGTAGAGGCGAACCGTTCACCACGAGAGTAAACACGTTTATTCGTTTAATCATGTTTTTGCTAGAGTCACGCGTTCTTATCGGCGCATTAATTGAATCCGGAACTCAGGAAGTAGAGTATTTTTAATTAATGACAATAAATGAAAAACGGCGCACAAACAAAGCGATTTATATATGTAATATTTTACAACACTAGCACCTATCCTCTACACAACAGCGACATTTCAGGACTATACTATAAAGTAGCAAAATGTGAGCGACCTCTAAATATACTCCTATCTGCGTAATGTTTGGCACGGAGCGTTCTTTAGTGAAATGAAATAGAAACAACCATGTGGAGCGATATATATCTGATATTTATTTTTACCTTATGTTTTGGGCGACCCTAAAATATATATACATGGTGTTTCAGGAGGAAAGGTCAATACTTCGGGAGGTGATAGTATCGGTCATTGTGAAAAAAAAAGTTCATATGAACATGAGTAATTCTGAATGGTTACGGAGATAGAGCTGTTTGAATCTACAAATACAAAAACATTGTTAATGGTAATCAAGAGAAACCAATTACTGTTTCTAACATTTAATGTTTAAACATTGGCATTTTGAATGGTATCAGATACAGAAATTACAAATTTGTTAGTTTACAATACGCTTTCGAAAATCCCACCGTCAACCTCAATGCACTTTGCAACTCGTGTACGAAGATCGCGTGTTGTTCGTCTGAGTTGATCTTGACGTTCCTTTATGCGGGCAGAAGCATCCAAAATGCGCGCGAGCAATTCGTCTCGTGTATCCACCTTTCTTTTGTAAACTTGACTTTTCATCCACAAACAATAATCTAATGGAGAGAGGTCTGGAGACTTTGGTGGCCATTGAATGGGACCACCGCGGCCGATCCATCAACCAGGGAAAGTTTGATTTAGGTATTGCATCACCAGACTGGTAGAATGTGGAGGAGCTTCGTCATGCTGAAAGTACATACCAGCGCGTGTAGCCAAAGGGACATCCTCCAATAGTCCTGGCAATTCATTTTGCAGAAATTCTAGGTAACTTTGTCCTGTAAGACGATTCTCTAAAGGGGGGAGGAAGAGCTGCGCGCGCATCAGATTCAAACAGCTCTATCTCCGTAACCATTCAGAATTAGACACATGTTCATATGAACTTTTTTTCTCACAATGACCGATACTATCACCTTCCGAAGTATTGACCTTTCCTCCTGAAACACCCTCTGTGTGTGTGTATATATACGTGTGCAGACAGAATGCCGAAAGTCAAAATGCCGACAGTCAAAATGCCGACAGTCAAACTGCCGACAAGACAAAATGCCGACAGGACAAAATGCCGACAGCAAAATGCCGAGAAAGTAAAGAGCGTAAAAAAACATCAAGCCAACTAAATTTTTATTTGGTAAAAATAATTTTAAAAAATATGCGTTTTAAAACGGAAGTAATTTATTAAAGAGAAATAGGTTTTAAATCTGAAGCAATTTTTTAAAGCTAGACAGGTTGTCAAAAATGTGTAGCTATTGAATAAACAAATTAAAATAAATATTTTTTTTTAAAAGCTAATGCAATATATTAAAAAGAGGAAGGTTCCAAAAATAATTTATTTATTAAAACGAAACTATAAATTGTGAGCCATTGACCTTAAGAACAACAAGGTGTCGGTCGAATTATAAGTTGCGAGTACCCTTTTAATACGGTCATTAACCCTGGTATATTTTTTATTTATTCGCGTCACGTTAGCCCCAAGAGATATTTGTTCGAGAATTATTTCATTGCTAGCTTGCTCTAGCTAGATTTTCTTGACGAGTTTAGGCATGGTCGGGTGGGTTATCGAAACTCTGCTATTGAAAGCTTGGTGCCATCCCTCCAGAGAATTGGTTGTTCTGGGTAGATCCGATTCAATTCGGCTGCAAACGGACCATAACTCGATTTCAAAGGCTGGGCGCCTTCGACGACCGCCGCGCGTAACAACGCCGAGCCATGTTTTTTCAAAATATTCCAAAAACTCGCTTAGCACTGTATCTGTTTCTTCGTCTAGCGAGGCAACAAGTTCATTATATACGATGCACACATCTTGTTCGGGAACAAACGCTAAAGCTCCCAGCTGTCATGAAGAAAGCATTTTCTTGATTGGAATACCAACTTGTTAATCCCAAATGCTGAATTTTGCGCCATAAACACTGGCTAAAGTGAAAATAGCAAACCGAATAGAGTTACCGTGGGAAAAACACTTTTTCACGCTGTTTATTGCAGCTATTTCAAAGTCCACTGTAAGTGAATCTGGACAAATATTTCTCTCCTTAAGGAAATTGAAAATAATGTCGTAAGTCTTTCGGTTTATTCTTGATAATGGAGAAAATAAGGGTAACGTTTTAGTTTCAGAAACAACGGCATGAAGGGGTTATAAAGCTGCATTCCGAGAGGCGCACAAGAAAACGTTCCATCACTAAGCCAATTCTTTTTCGATGCTAAAACTTCTAAATTTTTCATTGTTCAATAAATATAAACATCCTCATTTTCTAATAATAAAAATTTATCACCTCTTGTCGTTAGTGTTAAATCATTTGTATTATCATTACGCCTTCTTATTCGCCGTACACTGCGCGATAATGAGTCTTTATGCGGCAATGCACCACATGCATTTAAAGGAAGATCGCTCAAACAATTGTTAATTACCGAAGATGTCACTTCATCTGAGTGCGCTGCGCGTTGCTTTACGTTTTCAACTGCTTTTAAAGCACAAATACGGCTCGGATTTGGCGGATGCGAATGGTTATGAGTAATCTTTTGAATAACATCGGCACAAGTCACAATCCTAGCTTTGCACTCAGAGCGTATCTCACATCTCCAATAAACACGGGTTTCTCGTTTTCTGTCGACAACATAAGCGTATCCTTCAAACAAAAGTTTTCTGCCGCCTTTGTTACCAGTTACAAATTCCATTTTAATAAGCGGAAGGGGTCGAATAATATATTTAACAGTGCTCCAGTCTAAACTGTTGTTTTTTCTGTTTAAGGTGCTTCAACCCAAACTAAAGTCTAAGCAAACTTCACAATTGTGAAGTCATCTACCTTAGAGTTGCCAAATACTAATATCGCAGAGTTGCCTAATACTAATAAAGCCGATCTTGTAAAGATGAATTTTTTTTATATTATTCGAAAATTTGACTGTCGGCATTTTGTCCTGTCGGCATTTTGTCCTGTCGGCATTTTGTCCTGTCGGCATTTTGTCCTGTCGGCATTTTGTCTTGTCGGCATTTTGACTGTCGGCATTTTGACTTTCGGCATTCTGTCCGTGCACCGTATATATATATGTATATATAATTATATATAATACAAACTCAGAATGGTCCCCTGAGAAACTTATATGTTAAACACAGACCGTGCATGGAACAAGGAACTCTTCTGGAAAATTACATCCACTGTAGTTCGAATAAGTAATGATAAATGACAAATACTATAGTTTTTTCTTTTTCATGATGGAAAGCCGAACGTGGGCACCGGGTTACTCGCAAAGAGGCCCCAAAATATAGCTTCCCTCACCAGCTATCTGCAAAGCAGATAGGATCCAGCTTTGGGACAGGATCTAGGGTTTACAGCTTA
The DNA here is from genome assembly GCA_023014485.1 of Bathynomus jamesi. Classification (NCBI taxonomy): domain Eukaryota; kingdom Metazoa; phylum Arthropoda; class Malacostraca; order Isopoda; family Cirolanidae; genus Bathynomus; species Bathynomus jamesi. The sequence goes on along the minus strand of JAJOZX010000400.1, from coordinate 160,104 downwards.
CACCTAGCCTACTACATTCAGAACCTCAATATACGCAAGAAACTCGTTGCATTCACGTCGGTTTGAATACATCAAAGTGAAAGGGGTAACTATTGTATTTTTAGCCAAAAAACAAAACTTAAACCTATATTGACGTATATTGAGGTTCTGAATGTAGTAGGCTAGGTGTAAGCTGTAAACTCTAGATCCTGTCCCAAAGATGGATCCTATGCTTTGCAGATAGCTGGTGAGGGAAGCTATATTTTTGGGCCTCTTTGCGAGTAACCCGGTGCCCACGTTGGGCTTTCCATCATGAAAAAGAAAAAACTATAGTATTTGTCATTTATCATTACTTATTCGAACTATAGTGCATGTAATTTCCCAGAAGAGTTCCTTGTTCCATGCACGGTCTGTGTTTAACATATATATATATATATATAAATATATATATATATATATATATATATATATATATATATACACTGTATACAGTGAGAGAGAGAAAGAGAGAGAGAACTCCTACTTAACCCTTTGTGGAAGAGAAGGGTCTAAAATTGAATAAATCTCTGGCGTTAGCCAGAATAAAATGAGTATAGTAACCATCCTGCTTTAAAGGGTAAGTAAGATCCAGTTGTTGTTTTCATTTTCGCTAACGATCAAACAAGTATTATGGGAAACGAATTTAGTTTTAGGAGATTGAACACCATCATGAGAAGTCGTGAAATATTTGCCGCATTCTCTGCTGTTTTCATTCCTTTCAGTTTTACTGAACGAAGTTTGAAACGAATAAAATACTCATTCCTTCTATTAAATCTGTCCTCCGTTCCCAATGGTTATATGGTTTATAAAATTACCAACTGAAAAAGCAGTTTATTCCAGACTGTTATTTCTGTCTGCAATGGTATTTTTCAGTTTTCTTTTAATGGCCCAGAAAACAAACTTGTAATTTTAATGATTGTTATTCTAGATGGTTATATATATATATATATATATATATATATATATATATATACTGTATATATATATAACTCCTGACAAAAACTACAATACTGTTTCAAATGCGTTCATGACCTTGATAATACCTTTAAGTCATACACCTTTATGAAGAATATCGAGTATATGTGACATCATTATAATAAAAAGACATATCTTTGTTAGCGTGGGGTTGCATGGTTACATGCAAGAAAATGGTGTGAGGTTACTTGCATTTGTAACTAGAACTGTCAATAGTCACTTTTATCACGAAATCTTAAAATACTTCATGCTGTAGTCTGCAGAACAGTTCTATGGAGACCAACCACTTATTTTTTAGCATGACCTGGCTCCATCTTATGCGGCTCGTGCAATATCTGCGTGGTTTGGTGCTTATGAAATTGAAGTACTATAGTACCATGGCCAACTAATTCTCCCGATCTTAATCCGATAGAAAATCTATGGAATATTGCTAAGCAGAAGGTCCAAAAGCGTAAAACAGGAACACTTAGTGAACTGAAGAGGTGTTTGATGACAACCTGGCAATCGATAACTACAGAAGAATGCAAGAGGCTTGTCGGTTCGATGCCACGTCGATTGCAGATCGTAATCAGGGCTAAGGGTGGACCAACTTAATACTAAGATGCAGAGTTAAAAACTCTTTGATAAAGGTTTAATATATTGGCAGTACTCAATAAACATAATGAATTTATTCTATTTTTTTAACATCTGACAAGATATTTTAATATTTTGGTATGTCACTCTGCATTAACTTTTCACTATTTAATAAGGTTTTTACTGTATTTTAATTTTTTTCAAAACTAGCACACAGAGGTCTTTTTATCATAGTGATGTCACAGATACTCAATATTCCTCATAAAGGTGTAGACTTAAAGTATTATCAAGGTCATGAGTGCATTTGAGATAGTATTCTAGTTTACTGGTCAGGAGTTCTGTTTATATATATATATATATATAATATATATATATATATATATATATATATATATATATATATATAATATTATATATATATATATATATATATATATATATATATATATATATATATATATATATATATATATATATATATATATATAGGGCAGACTGCCCAGTGGAGACGCACCTATCCAATGGAGACAATCAGCAAAATACTTCCTTGTAAATAACTGTGATAGTTCAATGGACTATATCTCAAATAATACCTTTATTACTCTGTGTTGTTCCCACAAACTGTTGTCAATAGTATAGTGATTGTTTTTATACAGCGTTGAGAGTGTCTCCATTGGATAGATGTGTCCCCATTGGCCAGTCTACCCTATATGCATTTTTTCCAGATATTAAATTCCTATAATTAACAATGAATTTCATAGCACATCCTTCGTCTTTACATTTTTTTCATGAGATATTCATATTTATTTCTCGTTTACTTAATTTAGAATTTGGGCTGTTCTATATTTTATTAGAATAACATAAGTTTTGAAGCTTGAGACTCGAGCACAGGCAATTTTTTTCTATTACCTCGCAGTAAAGACTCCAGCATGAAGTTTTAAGCCTTCCTATGTGACTAAAACTTCCTGTTTATGAGCTGCTATTTACGAGGCAATGACTTTAAGAGTGGAGCTTTAGAGGCATTAAAACCTTAACTCTCTTCCCTTATCGAGAAATATCGCTATAGAGATTTAATGTAAACAAAAGCGTGTTTATGTGAAAAGACTTCCTACATTGCCTTTCGATATACTAAACATTTTGTAGCTCTGTTAGTTCTTTATGTCCTGATTTGTGACAAAATTAAAAACTCTTTTAATATCAATGAGATGTTTAATTAATGTTTTTTAGAATAAATATGAAGTATTAAAATCGTGATTTTGTTCACTGTGATTGCTAACGTCTCGTTTCCTCATTATTAAATTCTTTATTATGAAATGTTAACAGTTATTATAAGTCATGCAGGTTACTTTCTAACTCTTTCATTTTAATGCACTGATTTCCGCGTGAGATTTGACTCTTAAAATTATAAAAGGCATAGATACGATTGTACCACAAGCCTCGAGGATATTCCCATCATATATTCCTGTTATAAATAAATCTGGTAAACCTGATAAAGGTTTCGTGCGTAGGTTTCTCTTCGCACGAAGGTTAAGCTGGTGGCCCCACTTCTAGGCCTGGCCTGATGGAGGAGCGAGTTGTTTACTTGCGATCTCCATCCCACATAGCCAGGCACACCCAACTCATCTGGTACCGCCCTGTGCCAGGCATCTAGTCTTCTTTTCAAGATTTCAACTTTGACTCCTATAACGTTTTTGAGGGTCCCTCTCAACAGTCACTCCATGCTTGGCGTAGGACTGCTATGGTGCACCTGCCTTCTAATCTTTCTTCTATCTCTGATTGGGGCAGAGAAAAATCTTGTGGCTTTCAATGCCTCAAAAACTCAGTTCCGTCATCTGTCTACTCGTCACAATCTTCCACACGACAATTCCCTTACCTTCAACAATACACAACTCCATCCTTCCTCTTCTGTTAACATTCTTGGCGTTTCCTTTTCTCGTGATCTTTCCTGAAAAGATCACATACACTCTCTTTCTAAAACAGCTTCTAAGAAGTTAAATGTGCTGTACCGCCTCTGCAGTTTATTCATTCCCACTCAGTTGCTGTTTCTGTACAGAGGTCTTGTCTGTCCATGTATGGAGTACGCTTTTCATGTGAGGGGTGGCGTTTGATAAAGTCCCACAGAGGAGATTATTACTACATTAATGGTAATGTTCTGAAATGGATTAAAAATTGGCTGAGTGGACGTAAACAGAGAGTGGTCATTAATGGCAAAGTGTCTAACTGGAAAAGTGTAACTAGCGACGTGCTAAGGGATCAGTTCTGCGACCAGTTCATTTTATTATTTATATCATTGACATCGACAGAGAGATTAAGCGTACTGTATAATTTCAAAACTTGCGGATGATGCCAAACTTAGGGGAACAAACAAAATCAGCGGCAGAACGTTTCCAGATTCAAGAAGATATTAATATATTACTCGAGTGGGCAGAAATTTGGAAATGAACTTTAATAAGGTAAATGTCAAACGTTGCATATCGGTAGAAACAATGTTAAAGAAAAGTATTTTAGCACGACAATACACTAACGCGTGTTATAAAAGAGAAAGATTTAGGCATTATTGTTGCCGATACCTTAAACCAAGTAAGTATTGTATCGAAGCGGTTAGAAAAGCAAATAGAATCTTAGGATTTATTGGTAGAGCGCTTGAATTTAAGTTGGAGAAAACAATGCTAACATTATATAATGTTAGCATTATATAATGCTAATAGGACCCCATACTTAGTAGGACCCCACCTGGAATACTGCGTTTAGTTCTGGTCCCCATATTTATAACAGGATATAGACAGAATGAAGAGAGTGCAGCGACGGGCTATTAAGATGATTCCAAGACTTAAAAACAAATCATACGTTGCCCGTTTAGAAAAGTTAAATTTATTTTCATTTGTAAAAAGATGTATTCCAGGAGATTTAATCCAGGTGTTTAAAATTACACAACCTAACAACAGTTTTGCTTCCCGGTAAAAACATACTGTTTTATAATAATTATAGGGTGCTGATTTCGAAAATCAACTTCATTTTTGCACATTAGGTCAGGTTTTGTCAGAATATGATGTTTTATACGGTACTGTTTTATACTAATTTTATGATTATAGTTCATTTTACTTCAATACAAAACACAATGATTGCGTTTTTACTTCTTAGATTTATGATGTGTTCTTCAAGGGGTTGCGTGAACAGTCCAGATTTATTTTGTTACATCTGTGGTCTATTTACTCCAACTTCACAGCGCAGGAATATGGCTCCTCTGATAAGAACAGCGTATTATCACTACTTCAGCTGTCATATTGGTGACCAAGACAAAAGATGGGCCCCACATGTTTGCTGTAGTAACTGTGCAATGAATTTACGTGACTGGTTCAATGGTAGAAGGAAAGGTATGGGATTCGCAGTACCTATGGTTTGGCGTGAGCAAAAGAACCATGTTGACGATTGCTATTTCTGTCAGAGCAAAGTAGCTGGCCTTACAACAAAAACTAGGAATAAAATTGACTATCCTGTGGCAGCGTCTGCTATCAAACCTGTTCCTCATAGTGATGAGCTTCCGATTCCAACACCACCAGCAGATAAGAATCTTCTGCCAACATCATCTGAAGAGGAAGCATTGTCAGAACAAGCAAATGAATCTTCTGATACAGAGTACTCTCCAGAATCTTCTTCTCAACCACATTTCATAACTCAGCAAGACTTGAATGACTTGGTTAGGGACTTATATCTTTCAAAGGGCAAGGCTGAACTTTTAGCTTCGAGACTTAAGGAGTGGAACTTAGTTCAGGGTGATGTGCGCATTACTTCTTTTCGCAAGAGAAGCTCCGACATATCGTGCTACTTTCAAACTGTAAATCAGCTCTGTTACTGCTCAAATTTGGAAAGTTTATTCTCGTATTTTAAAATAGAACATGTTCCAGACGAGTGGCATCTGTTCATTGACTTTAGTAAGCGGAGTCTTAAAGCTGTTTTGTTACACAATGGGAACGTTCACCCAAGCATTCCAAATTGACACTCAGTTCATCTCAAGGAGTCATATGAGAACATGGTAATACTTCTGAATGCAATCAAGTATGAGCAATATAAGTGAAAGATTTGTGGAGACCTAAAAGTGGTAGGACTTCTCGGGGAATGCAGGGTGGCTTTACCAAGTACGTGTGCTTTCTGTGTTTATGGGACAGTAGAGCAACACAGCAGCATTATGTAAAGAAGGACTGGCCACCACGTGAAGCCTTTGTGCCAGGACAACATAGTATGAAGTATGAGCCATTAGTTGATCAAGAAAAGATTATTTTGCCCCTTCTGCATATCAAACTAGGGTTGATAAAGAACTTTGTCAAAGCGCTTGACACAGAAGAAGCTGCATTCAAATATTTGCATTCAAAATTTCCTAGCGTTAGTGATGCGAAGATGAAAGAAGGTGTTTTTATTGGTCCCCAAATAAGAGTGCTTTTAAAGGATGAACAGTTTTTGAGCAGTCTCAATGCAAAGGAACTAAGAGCCTGGAATTCTTTTAAGTCTTTGTGAGAACTTCTTAGGCTCAACAAAGTCCCCTCACTATGAAGCAATGGTCACCGAGCTGCTGGATGCATACCAACGACTTGGGGCTAGAATGTCTCTGAAGATCCATTTTTTGCACAGCCATCTGGACTTCTTTCCAGATAACCTTGGCTCAGTGTCAGATGAACACGGAGAGCGGTTTCATCAGGACATTGCAATGATGGAAAAAACTACCAAGGACGATGGGACTCTTTAATGCTTGGTGACTTTTGCTGGATGCTAAAACGGGAAGGCTCCACTGAGTATAGACGCAAATCCAAGAAAACTCACTTCTAAGAAAGTGAACTATATGTAGCAGTTGATACGTAATAATGCATGTGTACGTATCCTTTTTTGTTGTTCTGTTCTGTTTTACTACAAATACAAATAAAAGTAGATTTATAAGTAGATTTTCAAAAATTTCTTCTCTCTGTGATACTGAACTTTCAAGTTTTGAGTGTATTCTGCCTGTAAATGTTTAAATAAGGGTTACAGATATCTAGATAACCTGACCTGATAGAGAAAAACTAATGTGATTTTCAGATTCAGCACTCCAAAATTAGTTTAGATCACCCATTAAATTGGGAGAAGCAGAATTTTTTTTTTGTAGACCAGTGTTATTAAAGGTTTTGATAATGTCGACGCCGAAAAATATTTCACCTTCAGAAATACAAAGGAATACAAAGGACACCGACCAGCAACAGGCCGGCTGATTCCTACAAAGCTGTCTCTTTATGAAGGAAGGTTAAAAGGCGTAAGAAAATTTAAAGACACGTGAAAGTTTTAAGACAAAGCAAGGAAAGAAATTTAAAGTGTAAATTTTGAAGTAAAGAGGAGGGGACCCTCCCAAGCTGACCTTGGAAGGATGGGGACCGTTATCATGGTATAGAAAGATATACACAAAAGGATGGTTTATATTTACACAGCTTGCGTAAAAAAGATAAGAGGGAATGACTTCAGAAAGAAGAGAGGATAACTTTCTTGAGAAATTCGTACTTTATATTTTAATGATTCATTTTGTGTATTGGCCCCTTATCAGGGTATGGAGAGATATGCAGAAGAGTATAGTTTATATTTACATAGTTCTCGAAAATGAAATAGAGGGAATGCCTTCAGGGGGTACTTGGAAGATTCACCTTGGCATTAGTCAATAATATATATATATATATATATATAATATATATATATATATATATGTGGTGTGTGTGTGTATATATAAGCCAAATTATTAGACTCAGTGGCTGAAAATTTTCTTTAATGAAACAACCTATATTTTTTCCATTTCATATTTATTTTTACACATATTAGGAACTTCTAAATCATTTGCTACTTTCTTCTTAACATAATGTGTGAGTGTAGATGTGAGTGTCAGTCTTGAGGGGGGGAGGACAAAGGGGGAATGTGGTGATAAGGAAATCTAGCCTCGCACGTCATCTGTAACGGCTTGTGTTGTTTACCATTTATTTCAGTTTCAAAGCACTCTTTACACTGATTGGATGTTGCTTCACAAAGAAGCTTAAATTTGCTTAAATTAATATACTTTTTTATTCTTTACTGTAGTTTAGTGTGTGAAATTTTAACTGTACCTTGCTACTTTTCAGATTTGTAGAGTTATTTTCTTTGTTCTTGTTCTAATTGATAATATGGGCCAATTGTGTGATATTACGCCAGGTAAAAAGGCGCGGATTAGTGGTTTATTGATTGCCGATACTTTTTAAGAAAGAGAGATAGCACGTAAACTGAATGTGTCTCAATCAAGTGTCCAAAGAATCACGTCAGTGAGTCTAATAATTTGGACAGGGTCTGTATATATATTATATATATATATATATATATATATATATATATATATATATATATGATGAATAAAACCACGAAGGAAAGGAAACACAAAATGGTGCTCAAGCGCTTTCGTCTAATGACATCCTCAGGAACACTGAAGTACATAAAAAGGTTAAGCCTATATATAGGTTATCAGAAAGAAAAAAAGAAAAAATAAATAACATACATACACACACCACACACATATATATACATATATATATATATACATATCTATATATACAATACATACATACATACACATACATATATATACAATAAACAGAGAAGTAAAAATAATAAAAAAAAATTAAAAATTAAAACCTTAAAGGATTACCAGTGAGGCGTACAGATTTTTAAGGAAAAATCGATTTTTATCACAAGATCAAATGGATTATAAAATACAAATTTATACTGGAACTCTGCCGGGTTTTAACACAATGCTGCCTATGGTCAGGTTTCGATATATATAAAAAAATAAAATGCAAATTAAAAGTTAATCGATTTTTAGCACAAGATCAAATGGATTATAAAAATACAAATTTATACTGGAACTCTGTCCGGGTTTTAACACATTGCTGCCTATGGTCAGGTTTCGATATATATAAAAAAAATAAATGCAAATTAAAAGTTAATAAAGTAGAAGACAAGTTTATTCTTTGGTAAACTTGTCTTCTACTTTATTAACTTTTAATTTGCATTTATTTTTTTATATATATCGAAACCTGACCATAGGCAGCAATGTGTTAAAACCCGGACAGAGTTCCAGTATAATTTGTATTTTTATAATCCATTTGATCTTGTGCTAAAAATCGATTAACTTTAATTTGCATTTTATTTTTTTTATATATGTCGAAACCTGACCATAGGCAGCATTGTGTTAAACCCGGCAGAGTTCCAGTATAAATTTGTATTTTTATAATCCATTTGATCTTGTGATAAAAATCGATATTTTTCTTAAAAATCTGTACACCTCACTGTAATCCTTTAAGGTTTTAATTTTTAATTTTTTTTATTATTTTTACTTCTCTGTTTATTGTATTATATGTATGTATGTATGTATGTATGTATTTGTATATATAGATATGTATATATATATATATGTATATATATGTGTGTGTGTGTGTATGTATGTTATTTATTTTTTCTTTTTTTCTTTCTGTAACCTATATATAGGCTTAACCTTTTTATTACTTCAGTGTTCCTGAGGATGTCATTAGACGAAAGCGCTTGAGCACCATTTTGTGTTTCCTTTCCTTCGTGGTTTATTCATCATAAATATTTTTCACGTGTTACTTCGTGAAATAATTTTCATATTATATATATATATATAATATTTAGGAGAAATCCAATGACAAGGAGAAATGTAATGCCATGAAAAGTCTTCTTTATTGCGCAACGTTTCGAGCAATACGCTCATCTTCAGGCTGTTTAATAACAATGTGAAATTAAAATCAATATTGAATGAAAAACAAAACAGAAAATTTCTATACCTATTCGTAAAGACAAATTTAAAGACTGAGAAAAGAGGTTAAATTCTAAGTTATACAGATTTACATATAAAAATTAAGAAGTTATTTTTAAATACATGTAGTAATGTGAAATTAATACACTGGAAAATTACCAATAGTACACTGGAACAATGGAGCTATCTACCTTACACTGCTGTTCCGAGGCTGACTAATTAGAGCAGAGGCAAAGAACGGGACACGAAGGATGCGAGGGCGATAGGGGAAGGAGGGATTATAAGGAATTGGGGAAGGAGGAGGGATCATAGCAAATTGAGAGGGACGGCCGATGATCAACATTCAGACTAGGGGACAATGCTTTAATGAAAAGGGATTCTAAAATTCTTAGTGAGTTGGGACAAGTATTACAACCAAAATTTTAAAATTGTCTAAAGTGACATCAACTTTGCATTTAATGCTGTGTTCACGAATACTCGAGGCTTCCTTAGTTTTTAAAATTTTACCTGTTCGGCACTTATTCCTCATTGCGAATAAAATCTAGCCCTGAGAGCGAACAGTGCTGCCGATGTAATTCCCAAGGAGACACCTGGGGCAGGTAAATAATATACAACACCGCTACGCACGAGTCAGGGGTTCGATCCTTCGCTGAGAAAAGCTACCTAAAGACGTTTTAAATTAATATATGATGCGGAAATCAGTATGATAAAAAAATTTCCTTAACAATTTTGTAAATTTAAGCTTAAATTCCTTATTCCAAAGGACCCATTTCAGGTACCAAGAAATATTTTATATCCTTCGCACTGTAATACATGGAAGTTGAGGGCTATAAACATTATTTAAGAAGGATCTAATTAGTTGTCTACATATTGAACAGGAAACTATTATATTAATAGATCTTAGATTTTAAATTCATCATTAAGTAAGGTAAAATTAGAGGTCAAATTATATCCTCTGAACAGGAGAGTTTTAATACAAGACATCTTATAGTTGAAATCAGTAAACTAAAAAATCATGCCCAAACCAGTGAAAGTGGGTTTCCTATAAACTGATGTGGTAATAGAATCACCGTTTTTCGAAATTAAAAGATCTAAGAAGGGGAGGGGATTTCAAGAATTTCAAATGTCAGTTCTCAAATCTAACTCAAGAATTTTTTCTTAAACTTAGAAATCTTAAATTTCAATCTTTCATATTTAGGAAGAGTGATTTGCAGTGTATTAAGAATTTGGCAAAGAACCAGGAGATTGTTGTGACTAGACCAGACAAGGGTAACGGGGTGGTTATTTTGAATAAATCGGACTACATAAACAAAACTAATGAAATCCTAAGTGATCTTACTAAATTCAAACAAATTCTGAACCTGTAAATAAGTCATTGTAAGGTTAAAGACCAGGTTAATAGATTTCTGTCACGACTAAAGTCCTTAAAGATAATAAAAAATGATACTTACTCTCAGTTGTTCGCATCTGGTGCTAATCTTGCTCAATTATACTGTCTGCTAAAATCCATAAAGCTGGAACACCTCTCCGTCCTATTTTAGCTTCGTATACTTACCCACCTTTCAATTGGCAAATTTGTTGTTCGTCTCCTGTCCCCCTTTGTGAAAAATGTTTACACTATAAATAACTCGTTTGAATTCCAAAAAGAACTCCTGGGTAAAAACTTCGATTCAAAAAAGTTTTTTGTCAGTTTTGATGTAAAGTCACTTTTCACAAATGTACCTGTATCTGAAACTATTGCCATTATTTTAGATAGGGTTTTTAGCTCAGTTGATAATTTTCATGGTTTTTCATTGTCTCATTTGAAGACTTTAGAATTGTTCTTCAAACAATGCTATTTCACTTTCAACAATAAGGTTTACCAACAATTGATGGGGTAGGGATGGGATCACCAGTCGGACCGTTAGCAGCTGACTTTTTTATGACTCATTTAGAAGTGTAATTTTTAGACAATCTCCCACTCATCTCAAGCCAATTTTCTATCGACGCTTCGTTGATGATTCGATAGCAGTCTTTGATAATGCGGTACAAGCGCAACATTCTTTAACTTCCTAAATTCTTTGCACCCCAATATAACGTATACAATGGAAACTGAGCAAAATGGCTCCCTCCCCTTCTTAGATCTTTTAATTTCGAAAAACGGTGATTCTATTACTACATCAGTTTATAGGAAACCCACTTTCACTGGTTTGGGCATGATTTTTTTAGTTTTACTGATTTCAACTATAAGATGTCTTGTATTAAAACTCTCCTGTTCAGAGGATATAATTTGACCTCTAATTTTACCTTACTTAATGATGAATTTAATAATCTAAGATCATACTTTACTAATAATAGTTTTCCTGTTCAATATGTAGACAAACTAATTAGATCCTTCTTAAATATGTTTATAGCCCTCAACTTCCATGTATTACAGTGCCGAAGGATATAAAATATTTCTTGGTACCTGAAATGGGTCCTTTGAATAAGGAATTTAAGCTTAAATTTACAAAATTGTTAAGGAAATTTTTTTATCATACTGATTTCCGCATCATATTTATTATAAAACGTCTTTAGGTAGCTTTTTCTCAGCGAAGGATCGAACCCCTGACTCGTTGCGTAGCGGTGTTGTATATTTATTTACCTGCCCCAGGTGTCTCCTTGGGAATTACATCGGCAGCACTGTTCGCTCTCCTCAGGGCTATTTTTATTCGCATATGGAATAAGTGGCCGAACAGGTAAAATTTTAAAAACTAAGGAAGCCTCGAGTATTCGTGAACACAGCATTAAATGCAAGTTGAGTCACTTTAGACAATTTTAAAATTCTTGGTTGTAATACTTGTCCCAACTCACTAAGAATTTTTAGAATCCCTTTTCATTAAAGCATTGTCCCCTAGTCTGAATGTTGACTCATCGGCCGTCCCTCTCAATTTGCTATGATCCCTCCTCCTTCCCCAATTCCTTATAATCCCTCCTTCCCCTATCGCCCTCGCCATCCTTCGTGTCCCGTTCTTTGCCTCTGCTCTAATTAGTCAGCCTCGGATACAGCAGTGTAAGGTAGATAGCTCCATTGTTCCAGTGTACTTGGTAATTTTTCCAGTGTATTAATTTCACATTTACTACATGTATTTAAAAATAACTTCTTAATTTTTATATGTAAATCTGTATAACTTAGAATTTAACCCTCTTTTCTCAGTCTTTAAAATTTGTCTTTACGAATAGGTTATAGAAATTTTCTGTTTTGTTTTTCATTCAATATTGATTTTAATTTCACATTGTTATTAAACAGCCTGAAGATGAGCGTATTGCTCGAAACGTTGCGCAATAAAGAAGACTTTTCATGGCATTTACATTTCTCCTTGTCATTTGATTCTCCTAAATATTAAATTGAAGCTCTGTAGAAGCAACCCGCATAATTATATATATATATATATATATATATATATATATATTTAGGCTCCGCCCGTAATTGGTGACTAGTAAAGTTCATAGTATGATGTCAAACATTTATAATTGGTTTGAAGAATCTCCCACATTTATAATTATATATATATATATAATATATATATGGTGAAAATTTATTATTTTTTATTTTACTCTGCATGTCTCGTGTTTATACAGGTGTTGAAAAAGAAATAAGAGGGGATTCTTTCAGAGGGTACTTGGATGACTCACCTTGACATCAGTAATAATATATATATATATATCGGTGGTGTAGCGGTTAGTGTCACGGTTACAAATCCATCGGCCCCGGTATCGAGTCCTAGTGACGGCATGCGGCAAGCAGCAAAACGGAGCTGTTCATCCTTCCACATATTAAAGAAATTAGTTTATAGATAAATGGGTACCCTGGGTTGCTGGTGGGGCGTGGTTCGGATTCCATGTTAAACTATAGATCTAAGGTGAAGTGACAAGCTTGATCTTCGTCAGAGTGAACACTTCGGGCGGAAGCAAAACCAAGGTTAACTAAGGTTATATATATATATACACATAAACGTGTATAATCACGTTCCCCATTCTCTTAGCTTATCCCCCTTCCCAGTGGCCGCTAAAGTTCATACTATGATGCCCTCTCACACACACACACACACACACACACGTATCTATTTATTTTTATTTTTTTATTTTTTTATTTTCCCTTATCACCATCCTCTTTAACTTATCACCCTTTCCCCTTATCATCGCCCAGCCCTCTTTAAGAGATTAAAATTTGCTTTTTTTCACGTTCCTTAGCTTATTCCCAGACTCGGTGGTTACTAAAGTTCATATTATGATGTCACAGATATTTATTTCTATGTATTTTGCCTTATCATCCCCCTTTCCCCCTTATCTTATCCCCTATTTCCCTTTATCATCCCCACCCGCGTATATATATATATATTTTTTTTATTTTTTATTTCTTCCCTTATCACCATCTCCGTCCCCACCCCATTTTGAGAGATTATATGTTTACACAGCTGTAGACCATAGAGACCCCCATCTCCCTTAGAAATATCACCATCACAAAAAAAATTTTGCTTTTCTTCCCTTTTCCCATTTTCGCCTCTTTTTCACTTTTTCCATCCCCTTTTCCCACTTTTCCATCCCCTTTTCCCCTCAACCCCCATCCTTCCCACCCCCAAAGAACGAGTAATAAGGTTATTATCTGATGCTAATTTTCATGATCATTCAAGTAAAAAGCTCAAAGATGTAATCATACTGACACATTTTATTTTTACTTACAAGTGTAAGAACAAAATCATTAATTTACAGTGGATAAATAAACATTTTGTAACTTACCAAAAACTCCACTCATATCAGAATAAAAATAAATCAAAGCATGTTATTTCTCAGGGAATAAACTATGGAATGATTAAAATGCTGTTATAAAAAATATTTCGAACGTAAATTCGTTTAAAAGCAAGTTGAAACCTCGATTAATAATGCAATACTAACAAAAATCTAGGATTAAATGTACATTACATAAGTTTATAAATATAAATAAATAAAAATAACTATCTTCACAATGACTTTAGTGACTTCACAATGGTTTAAATTCATTGTCTAATTTTCAATTATAATTTCGTTTATGTATATAAAATTAATTAATAATTGTTGTTCATGATTTATATATTATATTAATAATAACGGTAAATATTCCGCAGAACACATCACCCGAAATTACATACCGGATAATAATTTTCTGATGTATTATAATGTATTTTAACAGAATCTGTTATCCGTTTTTTGTGCAATTGAGCACGTTTTGAGATAAATAATCTTTTTTTGAAGAAATGTGTATCTCGAAAGCTGCTCAATTTCACAAAAAAAAAAAAAAATGATAGCAGATATAAACGATTATTTAATATCGCACCGGGATTTGCAAAAAATCCAAAGCGTTATCTTCGTCTAAGGCAATAAGAAGAATGACGTCTTCAAAGTCTACGTCACAACCGGCACAGTTCATGGTCACAAAAACAGAAAAAAAGAAACAATTATTTGCTGCCAATACTTTCAGCTGCCAATTTTGATTAGATAACATATTGAATATTAATTTTTTATCTTATTAATATTCATTTGCACGGCATATGAAACATATTTTCTTTTATTATTTTTACAACGATTCTGAATATATTGCTGGTTTTCTAAGGTTTAGGTGATGTGTTCTGCGGAATATTAACAACCATAACTACCTATGAAGTGATGTTTTATCGTTCATTAATCTCAGAGCTCAGCAAAGCCTAAAGCTTAAGGGCCAAATTAAATAAAATAAATAGTCCAATTTTAAAATTATTTATTTTATGCTAAAATTATTGTAACAACAAAAATTGTAAAATTGTAAAATTTTATTTATTTTATAAATAAGAATTAGTCAGTCATTCATTCGTTTGAAGAACATTTATTAACCGTGGAAAGCCAGCGTCGGACCGGTTAGACATCAATACTGGAGTTTCTGAAAATTATTAAATTTCTGTACACAAATTAATAATTATATATATTTAGCAACAAACACCATTTTTTTAACCTATAAATTTAATTTTCAATATGGGTTTACGCAAAATTAGGCAAAATTAAAGGCATTTAGCTTATTTATTACATAAAAATAGTGAAAGTGGCAAGTAATAATAATAGAGACAACAAAAAATAGTCGGGTTTCCCGACTTAAATACAAAACGATACTCTGGCTTCCTTTAGACTGTCAGGGAATATACCTACTATTACTCATTCATTCGTTAGTTTACTAATTGCTGCCTTTTCACTTTACTTAGATATTTATTTGGCCTTAAATGAAAAGGATTTCGTATGTTTTATTTCCGGGTTAAATTTTGAATCACGCTGTCAGTCCATTTTAACCGAAGTAACAGAACTTTAATATTTCATTTCGTTCTCACTGTGATGAAGTAAAAAAGTATTTTATTTTGAAGTTTTTCAAAATAAAAACTTATAAAATACGTTATATTTTAATAACTTAAAATTTTATTTCTAATCGTCGAATCTGTTTTATTTTATACTTTCCTCTTCTCAACCACAGATTCGCAGGTATCTCAAAGGAAGTGGGAGCGAAAGGGCATTTGAAACACTGACACTATACAGCTTCTCATATAACTAGAAAACTGTCAATAAAAGTGAATCTACCTATAGTTTAAGCATAAGCTTTAAATTACAATTAAGTGCTTTAACGAACTATAAAAATTAGAATGATATATTAGTGTTCTTATATACAGGGCGTCCCAAAAAATGTATACACACTTTAAATACTTATAAAGGCAGTGTTTATTAAAATACATTTCATTTTCAAAATGTAATAGAATCTACAGACATTATTTAATTGTTTTGTCAACGCCTGTTTTCAAACTGACGTCCGTTCTGGTCCAGGCACTGCTGATAACGCGAAGCAATGGAATCGCAAACATCACGAAACATTTCGTTTGGTATTTGTGTGCATTCTCGTTCAATGGCTGCTCTCAATTCAGCGACTGTTGCAGGTTTTATAGCGTAGACTTTGTCTTTTAAGTATCCCCATAAAAAAAGTCTAGTGGTGTGAGGTCTGGTGAACGCGGAGGGTATTCTACGAAACCCCTTCGTCCAATCCACATCCACATCGTGCCAAGTACCACTCGCAATACTCCACTCTTCGGTCCAGATCATCTTCATTAATAGCATGGACTAATCTTGGAATGTAACTTTTCCATTGACAGCGCTTCAAAATGCGTTGGACAGACGATTCTGAAATTCCTACCTCACGACTCGCTTGCCGCACAGATTTTCTTGGACTTTGGTGATACGTTTCCAGTACTCTTTCTTGCTTTGTGGGGCTTGTCGATGTCCGTGGTCTTCCGGAACGCTTCTTGTGGACATTCTGAACAGTTCCATCGGCTTCAAACTTATCTCTAATTCGAGTGATGGTAAGTCGCGTTGGTGGATCTGTTTGAAACTCCCTCCTAAACTGTCTTTGCACTTCAACTGCGTTTTCACACTTCCAGTAGCATTTTAGAATGAATTTCCTTTGTTCAAAGCTTAGTCTGACTGCCATTATTAATTCTAATGGGTTTAACTTGAAAGAAAGAAACATCAATTGAGCTATCAGCTCTTAAAGTGTGTATACATTTTTTTGGGACGCCCTGTACTTTATTCGACAGCACCTCAACACTCCAAAAAAAAAAAGTAAAACTCTGACCTAAAACTACTTTCATTTAGAATGGATTGTTTAAAACTTATATGCTTTGCTCTTGATCATCCCAACACTAAAAATATTCGTAAGTTAAAACATGAGTTCACAGAAATAAAATCCAAAAATGCGAGACAAAAAATATTGAATATCAAAAAAGGCGTTTTCAGTAAATGTAAAAATTTGAATGACATGTTTTGAAATTTACATCTGATCCAATTAAAAAAAAAGCTATCTTTAATTTTTAAAAAATAATTTGCAGGATAGCTATACACTGCGTATGTCTTACAGAAAATGCAAAAACTAGAATGACAGACGAAATATTTAGTAAATTTTACTCACTAATATTGACGACAACGATAACAACGACGATGATGCAAAACCTAACAGATATTTAGTCTTGACTTTCGATCGACTCACAAAAATAAAATCTTATTTCAGACTATATAATGAATGTTCGCTGCTTCTTAAAATTATTCCCATATGCCGTAGATGTTATTATTTTAATCAAGTTAGAAAAAATTGTAAAACGTGTTATTAAAGAATGTGAGCCATCATGTGTTAATGATTTAGTTTATCTTGTAATTAAAGATATTGTTGTCGCATCGTTTGGAATGTGCGTCGCTGAGTGGCATCCACATGATCTGCTTTCATCGTAACTGGATTTATGATTAAAAGTGATGTTCAAAAGATTTAGATTAAAAATTTTCATTGGTTTATTCGAAAAAGTATTTAGCGCTAAGAGGGGGAATATTACTAATTTCTTGTAATATGAAGCAATAAGAAAATAAGAATTTGAAGGGCAAATAAAGAACAAGAAAATTGATGTGAAATGAATTTATTTTGGACCTATACTCATTTCGTCGTCAAGGCCGAAACATCAACACCCCACAAACCTAAATTATCGATGTAGTGATCGCCAAATTATTTATGTAGTGATCACCAAATTATTGATGTAGTGATCACCAAATTATTAGGTTTAAGCTATTGATAGAAAACACTAAGGATAGTAACGTAATAGAAGTCCCTGATTTTCATATGGCCAATTTTGATAGTTTTGCGGACAGGATGAGATTAGTGGACTGGGATAACTTATTTATGGGTAATGACCCAAATTTTCATTGGGAGGCGTTTAAAGAAAGTCTTTTGAATATAAAGGGAGTTTATTCCTCGTAGGCCCAAGAGCGCTAGAAATCGTGGTAGGCCCAAGTGGTGGACTAGAGAAATAGGCGAGTTCATAAACGAGCGTAACAGAGTGTATAGACTTAATAAGCGCAATGGCATGGCAGCTAACTGTAATAGATATATCGAGCTTCGACGTCAGGTTAAAAGATCAGTTAGGAATGCTAAGAATGCTAAGCGTAATTTAGAGATACTTATAGCTGCGGATAGTAACCATAATCCAAAAAAGTTTTTTGACTACGTGAATAATCGTAAGCCGATAAAAAATAACATAGGCCCTCTAGTGGACGCTAATGGCGCTTTGGCTTCCGACGCTCAGGCGATGGTGGGTATTTTTAATAACTTTTTTGCGACAGTTTTTACGGTAGAAGACGTAAATAATATCCCCGATGTGGACGATAGCGTTCCATTTAGTAGCGAGACTATTTTGAATGAAATAACTGTTTACGAGGGTGAGATTGCGCATTATATCGATAAGCTAAAAGTTAGCAAGGTTCCAGGCCCTGACGCGTTTTATCCTAGACATCTGAAAGATTTGAAAGGCGTTATCGTGGGCCCCTTAATGAAGGTTTTTAATCAGTCACTGGATGCGGGGATTATTCCTGAAGACTTCAAATTAGCTAACGTTACGCCCATTTTTAAAAAAGGCGACCAAACAGTAGCTAGCAATTATAGTCCTATTAGCTTAACGTCAGTTGTCGGTAAACTTTTGGAATCCGTAGTTAGGGATCGTATCATCGATCACTTAGAAAGTAGAGATTTGATTAATAGTAGTCAGCATGGGTTTCGACGCCATAAATCTTGTTTAACTAATTTGTTAGAATTTTATAACGAAATAGTGCGCGAACACGATAGGCATAGAGCGACTGACGTTATTTATTTAGACTTTAAAAAATGCGTTCGATACAGTTCCGCATAGAAGATTAATTGCGAAGGTTAAAGCGCACGGTATACGCGGTCAGGTAGCTAACTGGTTAGAAGAATGGCTTCGTGCTAGGAAACAGAGGGTCGTAGTTAATGGTAGTGAATCGGGGTGGTTGAATGTTGGTAGCGGTGTCCCACAGGGTTCAGTGTTAGGCCCATTGCTATTCGTAATTTACATTAACGACATAGATGTAGAATTGACTAGTAACGTGTCAAAATTCGCGGACGACACCAAAATAGGCGGTAAGGTTGTTAACGAGGACGATAGAAATAGGCTCCAAGACGATGTAAATAGGATTATGGAGTGGACGGATAAGTGGCAGATGCAATTTAACGTAGACAAATGTAAAGTTTTGCATATAGGTTCTCGTAACAACAATTACATGTACACGATGGATGATAGAGAGTTAGCGAACGTTGACGAGGAAGTAGATTTAGGCGTACGCGTATCTAAGGATTTAAAAGTTAGAAACTAGTGCCTGGAGTCTTGCGCAAAAGCTAATAGGATGTTAGGCTTCATAGCGCGTAATTTCGAATTTAAATCGAAGAATATTATATTGCCCCTTTACAAGTCCCTAGTCAGGCCTCATTTAGAATATGCCGTTCAGTTTTGGTGCCCGTATTTGCGAGGATATTGATAGGTTGGAAAGCGTTCAGCGTCGCGCCACGAAAATAATTCCGTCATTGCGCAACAAGCCTTATGAAGATAGGATTAAAGAGTTAGACTTGCATTCACTCGAAACTAGGAGATTAAGGGGGGAGCTTACTGAAGTTTTCAAAATCGTTAATAAAATCGATAACGTAAATTTTGACAAACTGTTCACGTTCGATAAGAGCAATACTCGTAATAACAAATTTAAGTTGCGTGGCAGACGTTTCATTACTAACATCGCTAAAAAAATTTATGTTTAAAGTAATTGATAAATGGAATAATCTTCCCGCGTCCGTCGTGAACTCTACCAGCGTTAATATGTTTAAGAATCGTTTAGATAGGCATTTTAAAAATATTAACGTTCTTTAAAATAATAAAACAATTATTAACAGGAGCTCTGTGGGTAATGGTCGAGGATGAGTCTGTTGACGATTAATGCCAGCTTGTGACATGCCAGAGTGTGATATGCCAGCAATAAAATTATTATTAAAAAAAATTAGACTAACACGAACTTATATGTAGCTCGTAGCGTAAACTAACCCACTTTTTGTTATACTCTTCCTACTTTTTCTTTTTTCTTTTCTTATCCTCTCTTTACTTGCATGTTAAGACTGTGTTTGCATGGTTTGTAAGCATTCTTATTTTACTTCTTTTCATCTTTCACCCTTTCCTATTCTCTTCGACTATTTTTCCGACTTGTCGGCAGTGGCCGGCGGATGATGATGATGCTTTCTTTCTCTTTTTCTGAATGAATGTTAACCCACGAATGATAGGTTTCGCTACTTACTTAACCCCTCATTCTCCTCTTTTAACCCCCTACTCTTTCCTTTCTCTCGGGCTAACCTTAGAGTGGATCTTAGGGTCTTTGTTAGCCTTAGCTTCTGTAGATCTGTAGAGCCTAACCTAACCTAGCGTAACTAGATGTCGTAAGGCCGCTTATTTTATTATTAAATATAGCGGTTTCGTGTTTAGACATTTTCCATCAGGAAATGGCTTCTTTAGAACGGCCACTTTTATCGTATGTGCATCTTTTTCCTTCTTTAGAAAATGAACTGTGCATACACTACAACTGTCCATAGACTCTAACCGAGTCAAACTGTCGCGAAGGTCACATTCGCCTCTCGCCTTATTTTCGATATCTGGTGAAGGAGGTGGGAGAGAGAATGGGGAATCAGTATGGGAAATGCGCGCGTCAGCGGTCAGCCCCCACTCTACGTTTTCCGTTCAGTTCCTCCACCAAGCCAGGAATAGAAGCGGGGCCACCAGCTTGACCTTTGTGTGAAGAAAGACCGACGCACGGAACTCTAACAAGGTTAACAAGGTGTATATATATATATATATATATATATATATATATATATATATATATATATAATATTACCCACAGAGTTGAATGAAGACTGTAAAAAGACTGAAAGGTTAAAAAGTTAAAAAAATAGGGTGACGCTTCTTAACTTGTTTCCTTTTTCAAGCCCGCAACCAGTTGAAACATGTGAATTTTGTACATGCGAATGTACAAAATTAGAAATAGTTATTTCGTTTGCCGTTAAAATGTTTATACAATTTATTTAGTGATCGGAGTTTTAATGATAGTAGTTACGCGGAACACCCACTTCGATACCGAAAAGCATGAAACAGGTCGGCGGAAGTAGGTGATTCTACGGAACGGAAAACGTAAAGTGGGGCTGACCGCTGACACGCGCATTTCCCATACTGATTCCCCATTCTCTCTCCCACCTCTTTCACCAGATATCGAAAATAATTATGGCGAGAGGCGAATGTGACCTTCGTGAGAGTTTGACTCGGTTAGAGTCTATGGATAGTTGTAGTGTAGTGTAACATTTTCTTCAGCTCTAAAAGAATAACTTTAGTTTTCAAATAATAAGTGAAGTAAGAACGAGGTGTATGAATGTTTTGTGTGTACGTTCATTAATGTGGTATGTTAAAAGACTGAGTCATAAAATAAACAATTTTCTTTTTTCTATAATAGTTTATTTTATAAACTGTAATTGTTCATTTACCAGAGTGGTAACGAAAAAAAAAAGGGCGGGGAAGAAGAAAGGTTAGGAGAGGGGTAGGGGAGAGATTAGCGGTGGGGAAAGAGAATAAAACGAAAGACTCTGCCCACTTTTCAGTTAGTTTTTTTAAAAATTATCTAACAAGATACGAAATTTACAATATTTTCCATTATTTAGTATATTATCCTGCCAAATAAATATTAGATACTCCCTACCTAAAGTTTCGAGCGAGAATTAGACTTTGCAAACTAACATATCGTGTACTTTACTGGTTTATTAAGTAAAATTATAAATACGCCTACGTGGCCAGTTTATTAGCCGATAACCATATTATATGTGAATAAATATTTAACTGCATAATAACTATTAAAACAGAATTTACGTTCATGACGTTTTTTTCGTGGGCAATTTAGTTTTCTTGAAAAATAGATGCCTGAAGAGAATAAAGCTAACGCAGAATTGGGTGGAGTCACGGGTCTTGTTCTAAATAGGCTTTGCTTTTTTTCTCTACTCCCATTTTCTTGTGTTTAAACCTCATACTTATAGATTTTAATACGCTGTTTTAACGATATAAAGTCCAAGAACATAATTGTAAATTCATGGCCTTGGCCTATTTCCATTAATTAGATCATGTGAATCGCATTATAGTTACTAAATTTGAAAATCTCGGAAAAGAAATTAATATGGATACTTCGATAAAATTATCTCATCACGAGTAGCGTAAATATTTCCTTCATGGCAAAGAAAGAAAATTTTTACATCATGAAAACAGAAACGAGGGAACTTGTCAATACAAAAGTTTCAATTCTGATGATAAGAATTCCGGTTTCACTGCAATCTAGTAATTTAAACTTATAATAATTACCGCCTCACCCTTTTATGTAAAGGGTGATCCAGAGAAATGGGACCCAAAAGAAACCCCTGTAACTCTTAAAGTATAAGTCCTTTTATAAAATCATACGCATCATTCGAAAGAGGATAGTTACAAGTTTGTACAGGATTGTATAGGTTTTGACAATACAAGACAAGATACAAAACAAAATAAAAGTGTTGGTTAAAACTAACCCTTCAAGATGACTGCATGGACTGTGGAACAGCTGCGTTTCATAACTGAGCAATATTATGAGCATGGAAGAAGTGTAGTTTCAGCTCAAAGATCTTTCAAGACAAATTTTCAGATGTCAAAATCACCTTCTAAGAAAGTAATCCGTCGGTGTGTCAGAAATTTTTCCCTAACTGGCAGCATTGGAAAAAGAAAACCAACTGGAAGAGTGCGCACAGCAAGGATAGACGAGATCATTAACAGAACTCATGAAATTGTACAGGATAATCCTAACATAAGCATCAGACGTGCTTCTCAGCTGTTAGGAGTTGGATATGGAACAACACACCGTATATTCAAGCAAAATTTAATGCTCTTTCCATATAAAATTCAAACAGTGCAACAACTAAACGATGGAGATTTCGCACGAAGACGACAATTCTGTCAATGGATCCAACAGAAGGTAAATGACACCACCAATTTTCTAGCAACTTTGATTATGTCAGACGAAGCCCATTTTCACTTGAATGGAACTGTAAACAAACAAAATTGTCGTTTCTGGGCAACAGAAAATCCATGAATATTACCGAAGTCCCGTTGCATAGTCAGCGTGTAACTGTTTGGTGTGGTCTTACTGCATCTCAGATCATAGGGCCGAACTTTTTCGAGGATTCCACCGGAAACACGGTCACTGTAAATGGTGATCGCTACGAAAAAATGTTGACCGATTTCCTTATTCCTAAATTAAGAGATCTTTGTCTAGAAAAACACTGGTTCCAACAAGACGGAGCTACCTGCCACACCACGAGGAACTGCATGGCAGTTTTGCGTCAAACGTTTCCAGGCGAGTTAATCTCAAGATTTGGAGACGTTGAATGGCCCGCAAGGTCTCCGGATTTTTCTCCCTTAGATTATTATCTCTGGGGATATTTAAAGAGTAGGGTCTACAGAAATAACCCAACGACCTTGCAAGAATTGAAGGCCGCCATCACAAATGAGATACAGGCCATACCACCGCACACTCTTGCAAAAGTGATGCAGAACTTACAAGCGAGAACACTGGAATGCTTGGCAACTAATGGAGCACATTTGAAAGGAGTCATTTTAAAAAAATAAATATTTCATAATAAACTTGTAACTCTACTCTTTCGAATGATATATAGTTTTTATGAAAGGAATTAAATATTAAGAATATTTGGCTTTTTTTTATGGGTCCCATTTATCTGGATCACCCAGTATAATGAACACTACTAACGTTCTGGTTCGTTCCTTCATTCAGAGAAAATATTCCTTGATATATCCCTCATGGATCATAGAATATCTTTCGTTCGCCTTGGAAAGGGAACCAGCAAAACATCTTATTACGGAGGGTTTTAAATCATATTCATTTAATTGCGGATTAAGGAATATTTCTCCCTGAATGAATGCCTAACAACGGACGGACTGCGATCGAACATTCAATTACTGTAAATTCATTTCGTTTCCAGAGAATTGTGTTTTATCTTTCGCCTTCATTTAAACATTAAAATTTAGGAAGCATAAATTTCCTGTCTAATTTTTTGGAGCAAGATTAGAAAAGGTGGAAAGGGAACAGAGGCGGGAAGAGAAGCGTTTCTATCAAATTATCATGATTTTTAATTTCATGTTTGAAGACTTTTTAAAAGGTAAGAAATTTTTTATTTCACTAATGTAATTTACATTTTTTAAGTTATATTATAGAAGGCTAATTATACAAACTACATTAATACAATATCGGATCTTTTCAGTTTGACGGCCTGCGGAAAAAAACAAAAAACCCAGCTTTTTTATATAGTTAAAACTAAGGAAAATATCACGACTTAACCTAACCAATCGTTAAGGGCGTAAAGTTGACCTAACCGGCATTCAGTTAACCGCGTATTCAATAATTTTCCCGCAGGTTGCCCCTGTTGATTATACTAATTGATTTGATAAGTTTCGTAAAAATCTGTAGCAGTCCGCCAAACCGAAAAGACCCACAATATCTATTTATATACAGTATACTATATGTATACAGTTAAAAAAAAAACGGGTGACCCGAAACCCTCTTAAAAATTCTTCTGTATCGTTTTCAATTGAAAAAAATTATCCTCAGAAAAAATAACGATTACGACGTTCGCTTTATTTTATTTCTTTTCTTTGCTTTTGAACCGAAATAAAAATTATTTCTATTCGACATTTGAAACTGCATCAAATAAAACCTTTGCATTTCAGTCAATATAGGCAAAATAAATGTACTATATCATATTTCGAAACTTCTCCCTCTTCTAATATATTCCATATTTTATAAATATAGTATCAGGGGTGTACAGGGTGTCCCAGAATTAACTATCTATTTCAATGAAATCGGACAAATTTAATAAAAACTGACATAATTTTGTGTTTATTACTAAATTATGATACAAAAACAAATAGATTTATAAATCATAAGTCAAAACTTTATTGAGAAGTTTCAACATGTGCACCGTCTGTATCTCTGCAAATTTCAAATCTATCCTCAGCGCTGCGAAACACATTTTGAAGCATTTCAGGTGTTATCTCCCGCACTGCCAACTGGATGCATTCTTTAAATTCAGCTAAACTATTGATCTTCTGGCGATAAACCTTTGTTTTTATGAAACCCCATGCAAAGAAATCCAGGGGTGTCAAATCCGGAGAACGCGGAGGCCAAGGTCGAGGTCTCCACGTCCAATCCACCGATTCGGAAGGCGTCTGTTGAGGTATTCTCGAACAATTAGAGCATAATGACATGGTGCTCCATCTTGTTGAAACACAACATTATCAAGAATACCATCATCAAGAAGCTGTGGTTCGAGAAACTGCTGAAGCATATCAAGGTAGACGGTACCTGTTACAGTTGCCTCCGCAAAGAAGAATGGGCCATAAATTTTGGATTTGGTCATTCCAAGCCACACGTTAACTTTTGGAGAGTCTCTTTGCCATTCTAAAAATAAAACTATGAAAAACTATGAAAAAATTATGAAAATAAAATTATGAAAAAAATTTAGAAATTTATACATTTTTAACACATATTAAACCTGATAAACATAAATAAAAGTGTGTTTTTAAATTTTTTTTCCGATTTCATTGAAATAGATTATATATACATACGCGTAATAGACTGTTTAAGTGCTCACTTTTTAAATTTTGTCTAAGTACAGTATAAGTAAATGCAAAATGTAATTATGCTAAACATTAACAACACTACTCATATATACGAGTATATACATAACAGTTGAATTAAAGTCTCTTTGGTAGTAATTTAAATTTAAACTACATATGATTTACGTATGATTTACGATTCGTATAATGAAGCTGCGATACACATTTGCATAAAATATAAAATCCTAATAAAATCTTATGTATTTCATGCAGTAGCAGACAGATTTTCCACTCTATTTATTGGTGTGTAAAAACGGCAAAAAAAATATTCAGATTTAATATCTCGACCCTTCTTTAAAATGGGGGAATTTAATGACAAATTGCGGGAGTTTTACGAGATAAAATAAACTTGGGTTAAAAGGGCAAAACTGGAATTGTTTGTCAATTTTAATCCTGTCAAATCATAATCTTAACCTCTCGTAAAGAAATTCTTTATTCTACTGCAAATGAAGTGATTGTCGAATATTTGCAAACGGTCAAACATGCAAAAAAACCTTTTTGGTTTATCCCTTTTTTAATTATAATTTATATATTTAACCAAATCAAAAGTATTCATACATAATGTGTGTGTGTGTGTGTGTGATTAGGGCGGCTCGTTTTTACACTTTTTTCGATATTTGATTGGGGTTAGTGCGGAAAAGTTGCGATTTGGAGAGAAAATAAAGTGTGTAAAATTTTTTTGATCTACGTCAATACCTTCCGGTGGCGGCGAGTCCTTAAAAATCGAAAAATAGGCCTAAAAACACATACAAATTTTATATAATTTTATATAATTTTTATATAATGTTCATTGTTCAATGACTGCTATTAATTTATTCAAGCCTATAATAGTGTTCTCAGGGTTGTTTGCACAGAAATATACCGGAATTAACATTTGTATAACATCTTGTTAAAATTTGCTTTAAATCAATATTTTGGATATTTTAACGGCTAAGACGCCACCGGAAGTTATTAACAGATTGTGCTGAAATTTTTATTGTTTATTTTGTAAGTCTTTAAAACCATTTTCCAATCTACCCCGTTAGGCCTATTTTTCGATTTTTAAGGACTCGCCGCCACCGGAAGGTATTGACGTAGATCAAAAAAATTTTACATACTATTTTCTCTCCAAATCGCAACTTTTCCGCACTACCCCCAATCAAATATCGAAAAAAGTGTAAAAACGAGCCACCCTAGTGTGTATGCTTGCGCCAAGGCAAATGAGGTCGAGTGTGTGATAATTCACAGATGTAATGGGGTACGCTTGTTGGGATCGTAAAATAACAATTCATAATGTATAAATGTAAGTTAGGTTTAATTAGGGTTGCCAAATTTTTTCTGAGGTTTTTTTAAAGACCAATTTTTTTTCAAATTGAAAATAGATTTCTTCAACGGTTACAACAAACAAAATTAGAAAATTTTTCTTAAAACAATGCTTAATAATGCTCGATTTTTTTATCAAATGCGGGACTGTCCCGCAGAATGCGGGACGTCTCGCACTGATGCTGAAGGGAGGAGGCTAGTTGACTTTGCTGATGAGAACTTCCTCACTCAGTGGGTCAACGAGCCTACACGAGGCGAAAGCGTTCTAGACTTAGTATTCACTTGCCTCACCGATGACGAATCGTTGGGCGGGAGTGATCACGGTCTTATTAGGTTCCGTGTGTGCGTCCCTTGGGTGAAGCGTAGTAACTCGAGAGGCAGTAAGCTCGACCTCCGGCGGGCGAACTTTGTTAGCCTCAGGGAGAGCGTAGGAGAGATGGGGTTAGAGGTCAGCGGCGATGTTGAGGGAGTGTGGAGTGCATTCCAGGACGAGTTTATGGTGCTGCAGTCTGCTGCCATACCCTCAAAACCGGTCATCCCTGCTTCAACGCTGCCTAAGTGGTTCAGTCGAGACATCGCTTTGGCTATCCGAAATAGGAAAGCTGCGTATAGGAGGGCGAAGGCCAATCGTTCCCATGAGAACACTGAAGCGTATGTCCGCCTCTGTAGGGAAGTGAAGGCGAAGGTTAGGCTAGCTAAACGTAACGAAGAACTACGGATGGCAAGCCTCTGCAAGGGGAACCCTAAGGAGTTCTTCAGTTATGTTAATAGTAGAAAGCCCATTAGAAGCATGATAGGTCCGTTAAAGGACCGAAGCGGCGTTCTGCGGACCTCCGACGCGGACATCGCTAATGTGCTTAATGAGTACTTTGCGGGAGTGTTCACCAGGGAGGATACCCGCGTCATCCCCGAGTCAGGCGTGAGGCACGAAGGTGCTGGCCTGGATAGTGTTCGATGTACCGCGACAGTCGTTGCCGATAGAATAGACAAACTGAGCGCGTTTAAGGCTCCTGGGCCAGACCAGTTTCTCCCCAGTGTTTTGCGAGAAGTGCGCGACCAGGTGGCTCCCCACCTGGCTACAGTCTTCAACAAATCGTTGGAGACGGGCCAGGTGCCTGGTGACTGGAGGGAAGCCAACGTGACCCCTATCTTTAAGAAAGGGGATCACGAAAGTCCAGGGAACTATCGTCCCATTAGTCTCACTTCAGTTGTAGGTAAATTATTAGAGGGGATAATAGCGGATAGGATCGTTGACCATTTGGATTCCTACACGCTGCTTGGGGACTCCCAACATGGGTTTAGACGACATAGGTCGTGTCTCACCAACTTGCTCGAGTTTTTCCACGTCATGTTGAGTGAGTACGATAAGAGTAGGGTGATTGATATACTTTATCTCGACTTTCAGAAAGCCTTTGATAAGGTACCTCACCGTCGGCTAATGGCGAAAGTGCGCGCGCTGGGTATCGGTGAGGAAATAGGTAGGTGGATTGAAAATTGGCTGAGGAATAGGCGGCAGAGGGTTGTAATTAAAGGGGCTAGTTCGGGTTGGGCCTCGGTCACTAGTGGGGTTCCTCAGGGTTCCGTTTTGGGGCCACTGTTGTTTATCATTTACATAAATGATATCGACGGTGGCATCGTCAGTCGGATCGCCAAATTCGCTGATGACACCAAGCTTGGGGCCAATGTTGGGACGCCCGAAGCGATCGAGGAACTGCGTGCGGACCTAGGTAGGATAGGAGAGTGGTCCGAAAAATGGCAAATGCCGTTTAACTTGGGTAAATGCAAAGTGATGCACATTGGCTACGCCAATCCCAAGTCGGACTACTCGATGTTGGGGAGTCATATCGAGGTGACTGATTTAGAAAAGGACTTGGGTGTGCTAATTAGCAGCGACCTTAAGTTTACGAAACAGTGCGTAGAGGTGGAAAAGAAAGCCCAGAAACTATTGGGTTATATCAGGAGGGAATTTCAGTTTCGGAACAAGGAGATTGTGCTCTCTCTGTACAATTCCCTGGTTCGGCCGCACCTGGAGTATGCTGTGCAGTTCTGGTCGCCCACCCTCAGGAAAGATATTGAGAGGCTGGAGCGAGTCCAGGCGAGGGCCACAAAGTTAATCCCTTCCGTTAGGCATATGGGCTACGATCGACGGTTACGCGCCCTGAACTTGTTTTCGCTTGAAACTTGAAGGCTGCGCGGTCAACTGATCGAGGTTTTCAAGCTCTTATGCGGGTTCAACGATGTCGATTTTAGAAGTATGTTTAGTTTAAATGATAACCCACAATGGTTGGAAGTTGGATTTGAAACGGTTTAGGACTAGTGTGTGTGGGAATTACTTTACGTATAAGATCTGTGACACATGGAACAGGTTACCTTCAGAAGTTGTGAACAGTTCCTCTGTGGATCAGTTCAAGAAAAGGTTAGACCAAATCTTGCACACTATTTGAGTGTATACAAAATTTTCCCTGGCACCCGTTGACATTGGTACCTCCTCGGTATGGGCAGCAAGGCCTTTTGAGGTACTTCTTTTCCTTGTAACTCCTTGTAACCCTAGGTTTAATGGAGAAACTGTAAAAGGTAGAAGTTTGTTCGTCGCGTAGTCCCACCTCTGATCTTGTCCGGTCGTGTTTTTGAATATAGGTTGTTTGTCAGATAGTATCAGAACTATATAAGTAAGAGATTTAATATCAGAAAATAGGCCAATAAAGTTAGTTAAATAATATAGAATAATTAGGAAAGTATAAAAACTATTGAAATCATGTATTAATTTCTGTTTCTTAAGTTGTAGGTGTAATCATAAATAAACTGAAGATCAGCGTAAGGCGGGAATGGAACAATGAAATCTGGTCGATGAAAAAGGTAACGCAGGACGAGAGACAGATAGACAGAGTGAGAGAGTTAAGAAGTGGAGTCAAGAGAGTCAGAGAATAGACCGTGAGAGAGAAGTAAGTGACGTGGAGTGTTCCAAAACCCCTACCGACTCCCTTGAATTATTTGGAATTTGAAAACAAACACCGATTCATTCACAATATATATATATATATATATATATATATATATATATATATATCGGGATGATTTTCACAATTAAACATGTGAAATGAATGAATGAATGATGCAAACCCACAAGGAAAAAGAAAAATGATTCCAAGGCCTTTCGTGTATTCAGAAGTACACCTCGTCACCTGAGGTGGTGTACTTCTGAATACACGAAAGGCCTTGGAATCATTTTTATTTTTCCTTGTGGATTTGCATCATATATATATATCGGGTGGCCCAAGAAAAACGCCTTGAGAGATTTGAACATTAATAACTTAAAAAGTATGCAGTTCACACTTCCAAAATTTACATATCTTTTACCTCAATCTATTAGTAAGCCAACAAAAAATTTTCAGACCTCTACATAAAATACTTTTTCCACAACTGAAAAAAAATTATTATTCACATCTTATCAACAAATATGATCAGTATATGTCCGCCGTCCTGCTTACAAACTAATCTTAACCTTTTCTTCCACGACATGATACATATTCTGATTTCTGCTAATGTAATTTTGTTCCAACATTCGAGTATTTTTTTCTTTAATTGCATTTCTGTAAATTTTTCTGTTTGGCCTTCATAAATCTTCTCTGCTAGAGTGTTCCATATGCAATAATCCATGAAATGAAATGAATTTTCGTCTTTCCATTCCACGATACACCTGCTAATACTATGATTTTTTTGGAAAACCGACTTGTCTGGTGGTAAAGTCTTGATGAAGGAATGTCTTTCTTACGCCGACCATAAACAACATCATTCCAGTTTCGAGCAATCTCGATGGTGAAATCTTTTTCATCTGTAAAAACTATTTTTTAAACATTATTTGACGAACATCTATCAAGCAATTTTCTACAACGAATTTTTCTTTTAGCTCTTACATTATTGTCACGTCTTGAAACACGGATCCTTTTAAATGCTTAAGTCCTACCGTTCTCTGCATTCTTTGTATGGAACTTCGACTGATGCCTAAATTTCTTGCAATTTTCCTCTGAGAGCATTGTGACCTAGGTCGATCCTCTTGAGATAGGCTCATCATTTCGATCATTGCTATATTGTCCTGAGTGTAAACTGTTTTAGGCTAACCACTTCCACGCTTCCGTGCCGTCGAACCGGTTGCTTTAAGTTTTTTAATTATTCTATTCACAGACGTAACATTACAAGTTATTCCTGGAAATTCCCTCAAAATTCTTTCCAAGAAACACTTTTCAATCACCGCTTTTTCACCGTTAGTTAGAACCATAATTTGAAGGGTAAGTTTAAAAAACAGTATTTAAGACGGGCGTAGCCTATATCATCTGACGTTTGTCAGAGACTAACATATTATCCATAGGCTAAGGAAACTACTACAAGTCTTAGAATAGTTGTCAGGTACAGCTATACACATTTAGGATTTAGGATATTCGTTTTTTTCACCATACCTCATTGTTCCCACAGCTGTGGAAAAAGTATTTTATGGAGAGATCTGAAATTTTTATGATGACTTATCAATAGATTGAGGTAAAAGTTTTGTAAATTTTGGAAGTGTGAACTGCATATTTTTGAAGTTATTGATGTTCAAATCTCAATGCGTTTTTTTTTTGCCACCCGATATATATATATTGTTTTGTTTTTGTTTCTGTTTTCTCGCTAATATGACTGTTTATTAGAACATTATTTTCCCTATACTTGTTTGACTTGCATCCCCGAATCGGGTAGTGAGTGCCCAGTGAGAACTGAAGATTGAGAACCAGTGACTCTGCCTAAGGGGTAAAAGGGAACAAGTGTCGTAATCATGACCGTAGGTAATTTTCTTTCATTTGTTTAATAGGTCCATGTTTGCAACACCACATATGCTGATAGGCCTGAGTTTGTCATTCCACGTACGCTAATCGGCCAAGTTCATAATAACACTTATGCTAATAGGCCCAAGTTTGTAACACCACGTATGCTGAAAGGCCCAAGTTCGTAATACCACTTATGTTAATGGCCCAAGTTTGTTATTCCAAGTATGGTAATAGGCCAAGTTCGAAATACCTCGTATGTTGATAGGTCTTAGCGCGGAAAGTTGATACATGCTCCGCAGCGCTACCCAAATCGTCTGCATTCTAACAATGTAACTCCTCAGAAAAGCGAGTGTGAGAAAAAAGAAGGAACCCCAAACCAACACATTTTTGGTAAGGTAACACATTTGGTACCTCCGAACATTAAAAAACAGAAAAAATAGAGAAACATTTTTATTCCTGGAAGAAAGATATATTTGTCCTGATTAGGTTAATTTAGGTTAGGTTAGGTTAGTTAAGGTTTGGTTAGGCTAGATTAGTGAGTATCTCACTATTTATTGATTTAACAGCAAACACCCTTCGAACCCTCAATTGCGTCAGAAACACTTATAGCTCCTTTTTCAGTTCGACGGCACTAAGGTTAGGTTAAATGAAATTAGGTTTTGTTAATGTTTTTTAGATATAAGGATTTTAAAAAATCGGGACCTCGCTTATGCAGAGATGCGCGCGCGTGTTAAAGTTACCGCGTGTTAAAGTTACCCAAGTTCATGATTATAAGCATAAAAGTACACAGAAAATAAGAACTGCTCGCTGTCGCCACATTGCCCCTCACCCCCGACTTCCCGAAGAACAAATCCAATCCTCCACACACCCTGCTTCTGCTATACACTGCTGATCCTCGAAATAAAAAATGACAACAAAGTCACACTTCCCCAATATTTAAAGAGATAAATATTTCAAAACTAAATGACTTATACATATTCAGTGGTGCTGTCAAAATGTTCAAAGCTATCAACAAAAATCGACATACATCACCTATTCAAAAAGCAATCACTCCCCATCAAATACACCATCGTTATAACACCAGACTGTCCACTGATTTTATGCACAAACCTAAATATACAATAGAGACTGCGGAAATGTTATAATGTTATAATGTTATATAATAATGTTATAATGTTTCAGACCAACAAAGACCCTAGGATCCACTCATGGCTGGTCTACCTAACTGTATTTGTAATTCTCTATTGCGCATGTCCTCCGTGGTGGCGGAGGGGACCTACAATTTTACGTGGGTTCCAAACCACAAAAACCTTAATTTTACTACCTTAAACTATACCCAGTCTATCAACATATGCGTCTAATCGATTTTTAAACATGTTTATAGACGTGCTACTAATTACTTCTTCCGGCAAACTGTTCCAGTTATTTATTATTCTATGCATAAAAAAGTTTTTGGCAACTGCTGTCTCGAACCTTCTACTTGTCAGCTTACACCAGTTATTTCTAGTTCTACTATATTGTGATATTTTGAAAAAACTCTCTATTTACGTTATCGAACCCATTCATAATTTTAAAAACCTGGATTTGATCGCTCCTTAGCCTCTTAGTCTCGAGTGTAGTCAATTTTTAACTCCTTAAGCCATCCCCGTACGACTTCGACCTAAGCGAAGAAATCATTTTAGTTGCTCGTCTTTGAATCTTTCGATTTTGTCTATATCTTTGCGCATATGCGGATTCAAAATTGGATCGCGTACTCCAAATGGAGTCCAACTAATGAGTTATAAAGAACAACAATAATATCGCGCGATTTGTTCTAAAAATTCACAGCTATAAAACCTAGCACTTTGTTCGCTTTATTGACCGCTGCTGTACTTTGTTTCGCCACTTTTAAATCACCAGTAACTATAACTCCAAATCTTTTTCCTGCTCTACGCTTGCCAACTACTTCCCTGACATGCTATACGCAAAATTACCGTTACGCGAACCTATATGTAAAATTTTGCACTTATCGACGTTAAATCTCATTTGCCATGTGACTGACCAATCTACGATTTTATTCAGATCTTCCTGGATTTTACCACTATCTTCATTATTAATCGCTCTACCACCCAACTTCGTGTCATCCGCAAACTTTGAAACTGTACTGACTAGACCGACATCTAAATCGTTAATATATATAAGAAAAAGCAAGGGGCCCAATTCCTGAGGAACGCCGCTCGCTACATTAGCGCAAGACGACTCCGCTCCATCAACGACCACCCTCTGTTTCCTACCTCGCAACCACTCTTCTATTCAATTTATTACTACACCCCTGATTCCATGAGCCTTAGTTTTTTCAATGAGTCTTTTGTGCAGTACGGTGTCAAACGCTTTTTGAAAATCTAAATACACTACATCTACCGCCCGATGACTATCGTAAACTTCAACCACGCTTTGAAAAAATTCCTAAAGATTAGTTAAGCAAGATTTGTTTCGCCTAAAACCGTGCTGCGTATTTCTAATCAAGTTATGCAATTCCAAGTGTTCGACTATACGATCCCTACTTAGTGATTCCAGTAGCTTACCTACAACAGACGTTAAACTGATTGGCCTATAATTTCCCGGCGCACCATTATTGCCTTTCTTAAAAATAGGCGTTACATTTGCTAACTTTAAATTATTTGGTACGCACCCCTCAGAAATAGACGCATTAAAAATCTTTGTTAGCGGCACAACAATGCTTTCTTTTAATTCAAATGTACTCTCTTTCAAAGGAGCAGATGCATGGAATGCAATTACCATGCGTATCAGGCAGTCTTCATCACTAGAAAAACACTTCATTAGCTCTTACTGATGTATAAGATCACTACTGTCATTATTATCTTAGTAATAAATTTTGTAATCAACTATTTAAAATATGCTAATTTCATTAATCACCTTTAATTTCATAATCTATTCTTTATTATTATTATATTATTATTATAATGCAACATTTATTTTCTAATCAATATAAAATAAATCATTTAATTTAAAATCATGTAACATTTTGTAAACTTTATATTGTACTTATTATAATTTTAACATTTTTCGATTCACAAAAGATTTCTTTATCGATTCAATACAAAAAATTACATAAATAAAACGGGCAATTTAAATAAACACGAGTTTAAAGTTAAACGAGCCACACTCGAAATTATTTACCGTGACTTTTGTGCGTTTTATTACTGTGGCTTTTGTTGATTTTCGGAAGTCTTTCGGTTATAAATTTGTACCAGTCTATTGTTTATCTATAATATAATAATAATAATAATAATAAAAAAGGCGTGTGTGTGTGTGTGTGTGTGTGTGTGTGTGTGTGTGTGTGTGTGTTCCAGCCATCAGCCATAACTCCAAATGGAAGCAGTTACAAACATGAAACTTCACACACATATTGATTAGGTCCCGAGGTTGTGCACGTGGGTGTTAATAAATTAAATAATTAATTTTAAAACATTAAATGACGTCATCAAGATCATTACGAAACCTATGGTAAAATTATTGAATACCCGGTTAGGTTCATTGAATGCCAGGTTAGGTCATCTGTACGCCCTTGACGATTGGTTAGGTTAAGTCGTGATATTTTCGTTGGCTTTAACGAAAATATCATGACTTAACCTAACCAATCGTCAAGGGTGTACAATTAACCTAACCGGACATTCAATTAACGTACCCGGGCATTCAATTAATCTAATCGGGCATTCAGTTGACCTAACCGGCCATTTAATTAACCTAATCGGGCATCAATACTATTATAACTTAGCAAAAATGTGTCTGCCTGTCTGTCCGCAGAAAAACTTTTACGTTTCTGAACCGATTTCGACCAAACTTCGTATGGTGGATGGGGGTGATGAGTAATGAACGAAAATATATGTGACCAGCCCCCCACCACCACCACCAATTACTGGGCCCGAGGGCCCCCAGCACCGCGATAAAACTATAGAAAAGAACGCAGCAATGAAAATCTTGAGCTTCACATTGTGTCAATATTTGTGAAGCTTAAGATTTTCATGACTATAGTTTTATTGACCAAATAATTGAACCCCCAGTAATTAGGGGCCTGCGACCCCCCAATTACTGTCGGTTCAATTATTTGGTCAATAAAACTATAGAAAAGAACGCAGTCATGAAAATCTTGAGCTTCACATCCGAGTTCATCGTATCAAGATTTGTGAAGTTTTAGATTTTCATTGCTGCGTTCTTTTCTGTAGTTTTATTGACCGAATAATTGGTTCGCCTGTAATTGGAGGGCCACAGGCACCCAAATTACTGAGGCCCAAGGTGAGAGGAATGGGAATGATATCCAGATAAAGGCCTATTGATGTTCAAAATAAAATACGCCGTAGGCCCACAATTCGGTTTGGGTCGAAGGTCCAAGCACCGCAGATCTAGCAAAATCGGCGTGTAGCGCCTATCTTTTGCTAGTTGAAAATTCTATTACGAAGTCTTGATCTAAATCACATGGAATATTTATGAAAATAGCAAACGAAAAAGTCTCAAAAGCGATGACAACAAACCTACATGACCTTTGGCGTATTGTCCATTCGAAAAGGCAAACATTTTCTATGGAAAGACTACAGGCTCTGATTCATTCGATGCCTCTCAGGTATGAAGCCTTAATCCTTGTTTCATATATATATATATATATATATATATATATATACACCTTACCTTACCTTACAAAGGTTTCGCGCGATGATTTCTCATTTCGCGAAGGTCAAGCTTGTCGCCCTTCCTCTCGGGTTGGCCTGGTGAAGTAGTGAGTTGGATTCTTGCGCTCTCCACCTCACATAGCCAGGTACGCCCCGCTCATCGGGGATTGTTCTGAGCCAGGCGTCTAGTCTTCTTTTGAAGATTTCCACTGCAACTCCCTTCGTGTTTCTCAGGTCTTTGGGCAACTGATTAAACAGTTTTGGTCCTCTCACTACAAAACTATTTTCTTTCAGGGTTAAGGATGTTCCGTCTCGCCTTCAATTTGGGAATACGACAGTCTACCGTTTCTACTTTCCGCCGTTGTTTGGGGAGTTATAGGGTTCAGAGTAAGATTAGGGACTAGTTTTTCCATTATTTTCCAAGTGTGAATATAGGTCTAGTCCGCGTAACCTTTCCCAGTAATTTAGTTCTTTGTCCCCCTTGATCTTGGCTGTGAAGCCTCTCTGGATCTCTTCCAGCTGTCTAATGTCTTCTTTTTTATATGGGGACGTTAGGACCGAGCACTATTCCAATTTGGGTATTATCAGGGTTTTCAGTAGAGGAATCATTACATTCCTATCCCTTCGTTTAAAGGTTCTTAATATCTCACCCGTTATTCTCTTTGCTCTGTTTACTGCTATCTTATTTTGTGTTTCAAATTTCGCATCATCCGTCATTACAACTCCTAAATCTTTTGCTCTGGAATTTCTCTGAATTTCCTGTCCATTTGGGGTATAATATTCCATGGATTTTAGGTCTTCTCTTTTTCCGTACCGTAATAGCTAAAATTTCTCGGTGTTAAACTTCATATTGTTGTCTTCTGTCCACTTGTAGATTCTGTTTATGTCGGTTTGTAGAGATCCTATGTCTTCTGGGTTTCTTATTTTTCTACTGATCTTTGTGTCATCCGCAAAGGATGTTACTGTGCTGTATCTGGTAACGTCCTCATCTATGTCAGTTAGCATGATTATGAAAAGTAGTGGAGCTAATACTATTCCTTGTGGTACTGAGCTGAGGATCTCTGATTCTGATGAAGATACTCCTTGTACTGTAACGACTTGCCGCCGCTCACTAAGGAAATTATATATCCATTTCCCTACTTTTCCTGTTATTCCCATATATTTCAGTTTATGTATTATGATTCCGTGGTCACACTTGTCGAACGCTTTAGCAAAGTCTGTGTATAGTACATCATAGTTTTCATTACTTTCAAGTGAATCAATAATGTTGTAGTGTTCCATTAGTTGTGATAGGCATGATCTGCCTGACCGAAACCCGTGTTGGTTATCATTGAATTTTTTCTGAGTTTCCAAAAAGTCATAGATTTTCTGTCTAACTATTCTTTCAAATATTTTAGTGAGATGGGATGTAAGCGATACTGGCCTATAGTTTTTGGCCTCGGATCGATCTCCTTTATATATTGGGACTATGTTTGCGCTCTTCAGGATGCCCGGTATTTCTCTCGTGTCTAGTGATCGTCTCCATATCCAGTATAGGGGCTCAGCGATTGCATTCTTGCAGTTTTTGATCGGTGTAGCATTCCATTTATCCGGTCCTGCCGCTGAGTGTTTTTTTAGTTTCCCTATGGCTTGTGTAATATCATCCGTCGTAAAGTCGAAATCTGTTATACTTTCCCCTTGTGGTTCTTTTTCAAAGAACGCGTTTCTATCGCATATCAAATTGTCAGTTTTTGGGATACTGAAAGATGATTCGTACTGAGCTCTTAATACTTCAGATACTTCTGTTAGATCATCCGATAAATCACTGTTCTCATTTTTTAAAGGTCCGATAGTCGCGTGGTTTTTCGACTTTTTTGCGGAATTATAGAAGTACTTTGAGTTAGCCTTTATCGCTTCTATAGCGTCGTCGTCTTTTTCTGTATGCTTCTCGATTAGTTCCTGTATAACGACATCGATACTTTGCAGTTTATCATTTAATATTTTTCTGATGTTGTTATCTTTACAATTACTTAATTATGCAGTCACTCTTTTTCTCTTTCAAAACAATGCCCTCTTTTGTCTTTCGAACCTGCTTCTCTTTCCTCTTTGTTGTATCTTTGGGACATGTTTTTCCACAATTTCTAACGTCTTCTCCTCTAACGTCATTAGCATCTCCTCCGTTGTCTTGGTCTCGAAAATGGTTTTCCAATCTATTACTTCCACGCTGGATATATATATATATATATATATATATATATATATATATATATATATATATATACAGGGTGGGCGGAAAGTAGCTTCCTATTTTGGATTGGTAAAAAAATACGTATATTATCCATTTATTTCAGAAGAAATAATATGAAAGGTAGGCATACATGGTAGGTTTTCTCTAAAATTCAATGTGGGCTCCAACTCTTTCCACCAGCTTCTGGAGCCGCCCAGGAATGGCGTCCACTGACTTTAGCAGGACTCCGGCGGGATGGACATGACTTCCCGAATTCGGTCCTCCAGTTCTTCCAATGTCCTCGGTTTGGTGCGGTAGACTTCTTCTTTACCCACCCCTAAAGAAAGAAGTCGCACGGTTACCGCTGAAAAACGGCAGAATCGGTTCAGTGTACGGTGTGGTGTGGTATGACCTCAGATCAGGTTGTGGGCCCGTTCCTTCTGCGCAACACCATGAATGCTGAGCGGTACCTGCTATGTTGCGAAACGAGGTCTGGCCGGTTGTCAGCACATGGGAAACATCGACGATCTGATATTTATGCAAGATGCGCCCCTCCGCACTTCGCTCTTGTTGTCCGTGAGTGGCTGGATGGCCACTTCCCTGGGCGTTGGATGGGTCGTCGTGGTCCACATCAATGGCCAGCCAGGAGCCCGACTTGACACCGTGCGACTTCTTTCTTTGGGGGTGGGTAAAGGAAGAAGTCTACCGCACCAAACCGAGGCATTGGAAGAACTGGAGGACCGAATTCGGGAAGTCATGTCCTCCATCCCGCCGGAGTTCCTGCTAAAGTCAGTGGACGCCATTCCTGGGCGGCTCCAGAAGCTGGTGGAAAGAGTTGGAGCCCACATTGAATTTTAGAGAAAACCTACCATGTATGCCTACCTTTTCATATTATTTCTTCTGAAATAAATGGATATATACGTATTTTTTTACCAATCCAAAATAGGGAGCTACTTTCCGCCCACCTGTTATATATATATATATATATATATATACAGGGTGATTACAAATGATCTTCCCGATTTTAAACATTTATTATGAAAAAACTAACAAAGCTACAGCCAAAAGCAAGATATACAAATAAAGAAGAACTCAAACAGTTTTATTTACAAGCTATTAAAATTCAATATGAGCTTCTTTTCTGGCTCTGGAGACATCAAATCGTATTCTGTTTCCCTCCATTCATTTTCCATCATATCATACCGAACTTTTCTAACAGCCTCACGTATCCTTTCCTTCAAGTGTTCCAAAGTTGTTGTCATTGGTGGAACAAAGTCAAGGGGGGTTTAGATCCAACGATCAGGCAATTGCTCATTCAGGAATGTTGTAATCTCATTGTGAAAATGGGGTGGCGCCATCCTGCTGATCCACACATCAGCTTTGTCCTCTAGCAGCTGGGGCATCAGCCACAATTGTAGCATATTGCGGTAAATGATACCATTTATTGTTTGTCAGGCAAATGAGAATGGACTGTATACTTTCTCAGCGGTAAGAGCACAAAACAAGTCAACTTTAGGGCTATCTCTGACGTGTTTAAAGCAGGTATGCGGATTTTCACTTCCCCATATAGAAACATTTTTTGTGTTAACCTTTCCATTGAGATGAAATATTACCTCATCACTGAAACAAATCTTTGACAGGTAGTCCTCATCATCAGCAAGTGCGTCCATTATCTGATAGCAAAATTCATAACGTTTCATCTTGTCGTTCACAGTTATGTGTTGTAGCAATTGCAATTTGTAGGGACAAAGGGCGAGACGTTTTCTCAGAACGTTCCATACGGTTGGCTGAGGTAAATTAAGTTCACGACTGGCACGACGCGTAGATTTCGTTGGACTACACCGAAAGGATTCCCGAACACGCTTAACTGTTGCTGAACTCGTAGCGGGCCGTCTTGGGCTTTTCCCTTTGCAGATGCATTCGGTGTCAGTAATTTTTCGATACCACTCACGAATCGAATGCCCACTTGGTGGATCTCTTCCGTAATTCCTTTGAAACTGTCGTTGAACAGTGACCACACATTTTGTTGTATGATACTGGAGTACACAAAACGCCTTCTCTTGTTGGAACGCCATACTGATGACTGGGCAATCAGTACTACCTGTCGAAGAAGTCGGGAACTGTCAATATTACAAATAAAAATTCCCTGAAATATTCCTTATTTGTATATCTTGCTTTTCACTGTAACTGTTAGTTTTTTCATAATAAATGTTAAAAATCGAGAAGATCATTTGTAATCACCCTGTATATACAGGGTGAGTCACGACGAAATGTCATAACTTCGGAGCTTATAACTGAGTCATGCCCATTCAAAAACTCCATATGAACATAGGTCCGATTCTTAACGGTTATGGAGCTATGGATGTGCGAATTTCAAGCATGTGCATGCTTGACCTAGAACTGAATTGACAGTTACTTACCGAACCGAACTAACTATGCAGTAGAGTGTCGTGTTTCACAGCGTGCAGTTGGTGTTTTGTGCGTTCAGTATGCCTTTTACGTTTCAAATGCCGAATATGCCAATATGGTATATGTGTACAGATTTTGCGATGGAAATACTACTGCTGCTGTCGCTGAATACCAGCCACGTTTTCCAAATCGAAGAATTCCGGATCGACGTGTGTTTAGCAACGTTTTCTGGAGATTGCGAGAGAGCGGTTCATTTCCTAGCGTTACTGTTTTAGCTGAGCGTCCGGTACAACAATATGTGGCTAAACAAGAAACATAACTCAGATGGTAGAGCGGAGTCCTCATGTTAGTACGCGAAGTATTTCCACACGTCTTAACGTCTTAGAGTTCCTCAAACGAGAGGATGTAGAACGTTACATGAAGAAGGCATGTATCTATACCACGTACAGCACGTTCAGCACCTCGAACCTGGGGATCGTGCTCAACGGCTGGAATTTTGAAATTGGCTCAATCCCGATCGACAATTGCATCGATACGTCTTGTTCTGTGATGAGGCTCAATTTACCCGCGACAGTGTCAATAACACTCGCAATTCACATGTGTGGTCAGAAATGGAAAGTAATTTTCAACATCGGTTCAGTGTCAATGTATGGTGTGTTATTCTCTACGGTCAGCTGATTGGTCTGTTTATCTTCGAAGATGGTCTTACAGGTGACGTTGATCGATTTCTGCAAGACGAACTGCCGCCACTGTTAGAAGATGTACTTTTGTCAACAAGATTGCGTATGTACTTCAAACAAGACGGAGTTCCTCCCCATTTCAGCCGTGCAGTGAGAACGCATCTCGATGATCGCTTCCCTGGTCGATGGACCGGTCGTGGTGATGCACAAAATTGGCCAACCAGGTCTCCGGACCTAACCCCTCTAGATTTTTATCTGTGGGGGCGTATGAAAGAGGTGGTGTACCAGAGAAAAGTGGAAACACGAGATGCATTGCTCCGTCGCATTTTGAATGCTGCAGCCCTCATAAAGGACAATCGTAATGAACTAATGCGAGCTACACGCTGCGATTCACAGACGAGCCGCGATGTGTATTGAGGCCGAGGGTAGTCATTTTGAACAGTTATTGTAAATTCATGAATAAAAACTTCAGCAGCTATTTGTTCGCTTATTCTTAAACATTCAAATATCCATAGCTCCATAACCGTTAAGAATCGGACCTATATTCATTTGTATTTTTTGACTGAGAATGACCTCAGCTATAAGCTCCCGAAGTTAAGACATTTCGTCGTGACTCACCCTGTATGTGGGTGAGTGTACCTAAATGGGCATAAGTGAGGTTTGGTGTGTGATAATTCACTTTTTTTTAGTTAGCACTGATACATCGGAACAAATACGGTATATATATATATATATATATATATATATATATATATATATATATATATGAGGGTAAACGTAAAAAACTTCACTTTTCTACGTGAAGGTCAAATTATGATGATAAAAACCCACTCTAATAGAGAGAGTTTATTTCCACAACAGTTTCGATGCCCACTGGCATCAGGGGATGCCAGTGGGCAACGAAACTGTTGTGGAAATAAACTGTCTATTAGAGTGGGTTTTTATCATCACAATTATACGAGTATATATAAAACAGATAACATAGTGTGTGTGTGTATATATATATATATTTTTTTTTTTATTGGGGTTGTTTAACCTTCTTCGCAACATCTAAGGTCATATGACGGAGGGGACCTACAGCTTTACGTGGGATCCGAACCACGGATCGCTACATAATCTGGGCGCGGAGGACGTTCTCCCATCCAACAACTACCCAGACCCAATGTCGCTTAACTTCGCTGATCTCCGCGAAGCGGTGTTACGACATTGGCCACGACGTAGCCCATATATATAGAATACATATATATACAAATTTAAGCAGAAAGCCACACACAAGAAGGAAAGAAACATCGATCATGTTGGAAAGGGACTATATTTTGTACATTGCAACGTTTCAAGCACAAACTATGCTCATCTTCAGGCAAAAATTCTAAAAAGTTAAGAACAGAATATTAAAAACCATAATGACAAATATAAAATACAAAATAAAGTAGGGAAAAAATTCACAAGCTTTAAAACACAAAATGAAAGTCACACTAAAAAAGAACAATGAATGAAATTATAAAATACAAAATGTAAAACCCCAAACTAAAACACTAAAAAATTCACACGCTTTTTAAAACACTAAAAATGAAAAAAACACTAAAAAGAACACACCTTAAGTCTAAGCAGCACAGATTCCGAGGCAAAACTAATACAAACAGAAGCATCTAAAAAACAAGTAAAGGTTGGTTGTTAAAGATGTTCAGTTTAGACGGAGGGGAACGGATGAATTATCAGAGTTAAGCGAAGGGGAGAGAGTTTTAATATACAGTGATTCTAAAAGTCTTAAAGTTTGCTCACACGGAGCGGAATCTAAAATGTTAAAATTAGCTAAAGTTATATCCACTTTGCATAGAATAACATGGCTGCGTATAGCTGAAGCTTCTTTAGTTCTCAGTGGTTGTCAGTTCTATGGCTTATGCCCATGTGGGCACAGAAACTCGACTCGAAAAAAAAATAGTGGGAAAATAGTGGGAATCATCTGGAGGAGTTTCCGCAGCAGAAAAGCAAACGTCATGCTCAGATTATGGAAGAGGCTAGTCCTACCAATAACTGAATATTGCTCAGTACTCACAAGCCCATACAGAAAACGGACATTGAAACTATACAAAGGACTTTTACGTACGTCTAAATTATGGAAAATTCTTGAGGCTTTGTCCCTAACCTTAGAAATGAAATGGAAACAAACTGAAATGAAAAAAGAGGCAGATTTTGTGCTGTCCCAGCTGCGGTGGGACATGGGGCCATGAAAACGAGGATGAAAAATACCCTCAGAATACGAGGCCCAAAGCCTTTCAATGCCCTACCAAAAAAAGTGAAGAATCTCCAGCACACCGACCTGAATAACTTCAAGAACCAGCTGGAGAGATTCCTGTGCAAAGTCCCTGACCAGCCATGCGTGGCTGGTTACGACGGCAGGAGGAGATCAGACAGCAATTCCCTCCTTCACCAAGTCCCGCAAATGAGGTGGGATGCTGCAGAAGGGTCGCCCGCAGGTCGACCTTGAACTGTCGTTCGAACTCGCATAAAGTAACATATACGTATATAACCTTGTTAACCTCGTTGAAGTTCCGTGCGTTGGTCTCTCTTCACACGGAAGTCAAGCTGGTCGTCACCGCATATACCCAGGTACACCCGGCTCATCTGGTAGCGTCCTGAGCCAGGCATCTAGTCTTCGTTTGAAGACTTCAACTTTCACCCTTGTAACGTTCCTGAGGTCCTTTGAAAGCTAGTTAAAAAGTCTTGGCCCCCTGACAACCAAGCTAGGTTCCTT
This sequence comes from Bathynomus jamesi, assembly GCA_023014485.1. NCBI lineage: Eukaryota > Metazoa > Arthropoda > Malacostraca > Isopoda > Cirolanidae > Bathynomus > Bathynomus jamesi. The sequence goes on along the minus strand of JAJOZX010000400.1, from coordinate 115,285 downwards.
TAGTGTTGAAGAGGTCCCTTGTCGGATCTTTAATTTGGGAACACTATACATTCTGCCTTTCCTATTTTCCAGCGTTGTTTGGATGGTAATTGGGTTTAGTTTGAGGTTTGGTGCCAGTTTTCCAATCATTTTCCATATGTACAGTAGATTATGGTGTACCTCTCTCTTTCCAGGGAGTACAGATTTAGTTGACGTAGTCTTTCCCAGTAGTTGAGCTCTTTTCAGCCGTGAATCTTAGCTGTGAAATGTCTCTGAATTTCTTCTAGTTTACTAGTTTCTTCCTTTTTATATGGGGACGTTAAGACTAAGCAGTATTCTAGTTTTGGTATGATCAGTGTTTTCAGCAGGGGAATCATTACTGTCTTGTCCCTTCTTTTGAATGTTCTTAGTACCAGTCACGAGACTCTTTTTGCCTTGTTTATCGCTATCTGATTTTGTGTCTCGAATTTTGCATCATCGGTCATTATAACCCCAAAATCTATCGCTTTCGTACTTCTCTGAATTTCCTGCCTATCTGGACCATAATATGTTGTCTGTTTAAGTTCCTCACTTCTACCATATTTCAAGAGCTAAACTTTCTAGGTGTTAAAGGTCATGTTGTCGTCTTCTGACTATTTACTGTATATTTCGTTCGTGTCCCTCTGCAAGGCCTCCGCCTCTTTTGCACCGCTGATCTTTCTGCTGATCTTTGTATCGTCTGGAAAGGATGTTACTATACTGTTGCTGTTTACTTCACTGTCTATGTCTGTCAGCATGATAATGAATAAGGGTGGGAGCAATCCTGTTCCTTGTGGTACTGAGCTGCGTACTTCTGATGCTGATGATAATAATATACCTTGAATTTTTACCACCTGTAGACATTCTCTGAGGAAGTTGTAGATCCATTTTCCAACTTTGCCCGTTATTCCCATATGTTTCATTTTGTGTGCTTTTATACCATGATCACATTTGTCGAACTCTTTAGCAAAATCCGTGTTTTCATTGCCTTCCAGTGCAATTAGGATATTGTTATAGTGCTCTATAAGCAGAGATGGGTAGTAGTGAAGTAGATATACTTAAGTACCTGTACTTAAGTAGCTTTTTGAGAATGTACTTTCTAGAAAGTACATTTTATTTGTAATACTTTTACTCTAATTTAAGTGTACAATGTTGCGAAAATCTGAAAAGTACGAAGTAACAAAGCAGCTGTATGCTTGACAATTTCATTCAAAATTGGTAAAAAAATTCTGGAAAAACCCGCTTTCAATCTGCCACCTCTCAGTGTCAGGTATCGAGAGTGGGAATTAACAGCCGTATGGATATGTTGAAGTCATTTCCATCACCTATGGACATATCCATGCGACTAAATATGCCACTTCCTGCATCTGCAGCCTGTGAACGACTGTTCAGTGTTGCTAGACTAATTTTTAGTCCAAAAAAAGCCAGGACAGATTGCAAAAACTTTGAAATCAGCTGTTGTTGAAATTCAATAAGAAATTTTGTACATAATGCATACTTATTATAATAAATTATTAGATAATAAATTATAGTGTCTCGAGATCTTCTCCATATCCAGTATAAGGATGTAGCTATTTCATTTTTACAGTTTTTAATCAATACTGCGTTCCATTTGTCCGGACCTGCAGCTGAATGTGATTTCATTTGTCCTATAGCTCTCGCTACATCCATCTGGGATAAAATAAAAATCTGTTATACCTTATCTGTTCTCACCTTATATTTACTGATTCATACTGGGCTTTCAATGTTTCAGATATTTCTTTTAGATCGTCGTTTAGTTCATTATTTCCTTTCCTTTGGGGCCCGATATTGGCGCGCGTTTTTGTTTTCCTTTTCGCATAGCTACAAAAATATTTTGGATTTTCCTTTATTACTTCTCCCACCTTTTCCTCTTTCCTCTCGGTATGGTCTTTAATCAGGGTTTGTATTTCCCTATCGATACTCTCCAGTTTTTCTTGTATTACTTTCCTGGTATTGTTGTCTCTGCAATTAGCTAACTTCGCCGCTACTCTCTTTCTTTTGCGGAATATTCGTCTCTTTTGCCTCTCCAACCATTTCCTCTTTCCTTTCGGCTGTGCTTTAGGAGCTTATTTTTCTAAAATTCCCAGCGTCTTTTCTTTCAAGGTTGTTATATATATAAGGTTGTAACATATATTCTGCTCGATGTTTTAGTTCATTTAGAACAAAAATTAAAGGACTTATAAGGACAAATTTGCCCGAATTTTTAGTTCATTCACAGCAAAAATTAAATGACATAATGACAAATTAATCATCAATATAATTCCTTTCTTTTTTTATAACCTCCTCCCACCTGTAGAAAAGTTTCTTTATGCCACGTTCGAAGAAATCCCTTGGTTTCGAGTTAAAAAAAGCGACCACTTCGTTTTCGATAGCTTCCCTGGATTGCAACTTTTGTCCATCTACGTAGGTGGTGTTGCAGACTTCTGAGTAAATGGTAGTCTGAAGGTGCGATGTCCGGAGAATAAGGTGGATGAGGCATTTTTCCCAACCAAATGCCTCCAATTGGGCAGTGGTGATTCGAGCAGTGTGAGGGCGCGCGTTATCCTTGTGGAATAGAACACCTCTGCGATTAATTAATGCAGGACGTTTTTCTTGTAATGCCATCTTCACTCGTTGGAGTTGTTGGCAGTAAACTTCAGCTATGATTGTTTGGTTATCTGGCAGAAGCTCAAAATGAATAATTCCTTGCATATCACACCAAACACAGCAAAATTTTCTTTGGATGGGGTCCATTCCTTGGCTGAGGTTCAGGCTTTGTTTCACGGCTAAGCCACTGATGTCGACGCTTAATATTGTTATAGAGGACCCATTTTTCATCCCCAGTGACGATACGATTCAAAAAAGGTGCCTGCAGTTGCCGAGAATCAGTGATATGCAAATATCGATTCGATGTTGAAGATTCGCTTGTGACAAATCATGCGGAACCCATTTTCCAGCCTTCACTACTTTTCCTAACAGCTTCAAATGACGATGAATGGTCATATGGCTAACGCCGAAACGCAGGCCAAGTTCTCTTACAGTTACCGTTGGGTTTTTCTCCACTGTTGCTTTCAGCAACTCTTCATCTAACTCATTTGGTCGTCCTGTTCGTTGATAATTCACTAGGCAACAAAGATTTTGTTACAGAAGACCAAATAGGTGCTCCTAGCTAATTTCGGTATGCTGATTTCAAATCTATAATTAGATTTTTTCTATCACGTCTAGATTTTGTGTAAAATGCAAATCACTTTTAGTAAAATTTTCTACCACGTCCAGATTTTGGTTTTAATCGTCTTAATGCCAGTAATATGAAACTTGCTTTTCAAGGTTAAAGCAATTTTTTTTGCCAACTATATACAAATTCGAACAATTTTGATAAATAAAATTTATCCCGAGTTGGCAACACTGAGTCAAGAGCATAGTAACGGGCAACGGCCCAACGGTCAGTCGCTACGTGACAGTCAAGCAGAACGGTTGTTGAAGCTCTCTGCTGATGAGCAAGTGACAGGTTGTGGTGACTTGTGTGTTTTTATAGCATTTGTTTTGTACTGCGGTGTGTATTTCTTTTTATTTTGCACATCGTAATAATTACTTTCTACGTTTTTTCAGATATTGTATGGTAATTCAAAATGGCATTAAATAGACGTGCTTGTGTAAATCACCCAGACAACTTCTGCTTTGTCTGTGGACAATATACACCTAAGCCACAACGTAGAAACATAACAACAAAGATTAAACTTGCCTACAAGTGTTATTTTGACTGTAAGTTAGGAGACCAACAGAGGGACTGGGCACCACATATTGCTGTGCACAGTGCAATGCAATGTTAATAGCTTGGATGAATGGTAAAAGAAAAGCTATGCCGTTCTCAGTCCCCATGGTTTGGCATGAGCCGAAAAATCACTTCAATGATTGTTATTTTTGTTTGACAAAGATTGCTGGTTTCACAAAGAAAAACAAATCAGATCACGTACCCAAACTGCGAATCAGCAATGAAACCAGTACCACATGATGAAACAAATCCACCACCAGTTCCACCAGCAACGATAACAGACAGCAGTTCATCTGAAGATTCTGCTAGTGATATAGAAACAGGGAAAGATGGCATATGTTCCAGATGCAAATATTTCCCCACATTTGTTAAGTCAAGCGGAGTTAAATGACTTAGTGCGCGATTTGGAATTACCAAAAGAAAAGGCAGAGTTGCTTGGTTCAAGACTTCAAGAATTTAATCTTGTCCAACCAAACACCAAAGTTTCCCATTTCCGCCATCGCCATTTGCAGTTTTCATCATTTTACTTACAGGAAGAAAACGTTTGTTTCTGCCACGATATCAGTGGTCTGATGCAAGGGATTGGCTGTCGCTATGATCCAAAAGAATGGAGACTGTTCATTGACTCTAGTAAAGCTAGCCTTAAAGCTGTATTACTGCACAACGGCAATGAAAAACCTTCAATACCTGTAGCACATGCCACTGGCCTTAATGAGACTTATGAATCGATGAAACTGCTGCTAAGACTCATCAAATAAGGACCACACGTGGAATATTTGTGGCGACCTTAAAGTTGTATCATTACTTCTTGGGTTACAGTTGGGCTACACAAAGCATATGTGCTTTTTGTGTCTATGGAACAGCAGAGATGACAAGAACCACTACAAAAAACATGATTGGCCATCTAGAACTGAACATGTTGTTGGTAAATACAATGTGAAACACCCAGCACTTATTGACCCTCAGAAAGTACATCTTCCACCACTTCACATTAAACTTGGCCTTATGAAAAATTTCGTGAAGGGTATGGATCATCAAGGTAGTGGTTTCCAATATTTAAAGGATAAATTCAAAGGAATATTGACAGATGCTAAGCAATGTTCCCTCTAATTTTTTTTAGTCCGTGTGCGCAAGAAATTTTCGTTGTGCGTACATTTAGATTCACGGTGAAAAATTGTGCAAACTTTTCTGAGCGCTATTATCTTCAAAATTAAATATATATAAATATTAAATACTTAATAAATATTATTTCCATAAGCCATAAGGTGATAGCTTGATCATTAGGGTACTATTAAATAGATATTAAAAAAACTGTTTACAATATTATATATTCTTAAAAAAGAAAACATTTTATCCTTTCTAAAAATATGAATAAAATAAAAAATAGTAAAATAAAATTCAACAAAATAAAGAAATAAAATAAAAATAACTAATTGAAAATTACTATTTTAGTTATCATTTCTCAAAACAATTTTTAGCATTTAGCAATTTAAAATAGACTATCAAGATTAATATAGGATTTTATCCATTTACAAAATAGGAATAAGATAAAAAATAATTTTATTTTTTATGAATTGAGATAATTACTATTCGTTTTTATGCAAAAATAAGAAAGAGAAGGTTTATATTCAATGCGTTAATGTATAAAAGAAAAAAAATGCAAATACATAGAGTAAAAAAAATCCGTATTGCGTAATTACGCGGACGTCGGCGAAGTCGGGCGGAAGGGGTTAATACTTAAAAGAGCGACTATAGAGTATGTTGATGCAAATGGTCAGACTTTGTGTGACGGTATATTTTTGAAATTACTTCATTTACTGTCGTGACTCATGATACGCTTGAGCCTGTGCGCATTTTATTTTGCTGTGTGCGCGGGTTTCACAACGCGTGTGCGCGCGCACACGCGCACACCTTAGAGGGAACATTGATGCTAAGCTAGAAGCTGGAGTTTTCACTGGACCACAGATCCGCAGTGTCATCCACGACTCATCGTTTCCATCTAACCTAAATGCGAATGAACTAGGAGCATGGACATCTTTCGTTGAAGTTGTCAAAAATTTTCTTGGAAACCACAAAGCTGAAAACCACCGTAAACTCGTAGAAAACATGCTTAAATCTTATGAAATAATGGGATGCAGAATGTCTTTGAAAATTCATTTTTTACATTCTCATCTTGACTTCTTCCCGGCCAACCTTGGGGCTGTAAGTGACGAGCATGGTGAGCGCTTCCACCAACAGATCTCAGTTATGGAAAACAGATACCAAGGTAATTTCAACCCAAATATGATGGGAGATTATTGTTGGTTCCTGCAGAAGGAGAGCTCGTCATCCTACAAGCGACAAAGGAAGAGGACACACCAAAGTTTCACTTAAGAACAGGAATTTGCCTTTCAGTAGTAACAACAAAATACTAACGCGCTTTGGGTGGATGGTTGGGCGCAGGGGTGGTAACTCCGCCAGCGGAATTCCGCTGTCTGTCTTAAGCCAGAATAAAGGAGGAAAGACATCCCTGTTCACTAATTATTTAAGTATGCTTAACATAAAACGTGGCACGGAAAAGTAGCTTAGACGGCTTTCGTAATAGAAGCGGGTGAGAAAAAAAATGAAAAATAGGGGTTTTCGGTTACACAAAATCTGGACGTGATAGAGAAATTTTGATATCAGATCTGAAATCAGCATCAGCGCTTTAGTAGGAATCAGTAGTTCACGTGTCTGTAACAAAAAAAAAGTTGAAATTTGTTGCCTAGTGTAATCTTTCAGACAAGTCTCCATTTCTGAACTTCTCAAACCATCTCCTACACATCCATTCGCTCACAACATCATTTCCATAAACTCTTTGAATATTTCTTGCGGGTTCACTAGCGTTAGATCCTTTATGGAACTCATAGAGCATCACATGTCGAATATGCTCTTTCGCGGGCTCCATGTTTTTTCAATTACTGTAATATTGTAGGGGTGGCGTTGTAACTGTATGAAAAACACCAGAGAAAATATTGATTAGCCTAATCCTACACTAGCCTAAGTCATTCTGTATCGTGATAAAACCTGTGCGAACCTGTCGCCGCGTGTATTTTGCAACATCTAATATACTATTTCAGAAATGAAGCCTTATATATATATATAGATAGAGATATATATATATATATATGTAACAGTTACTTTGCGCATACCTACAGGTCGCTACAATTGGTGTAGAACAATGCGGTTTTCACCATTCGATGCGTCTTTTTATTGTGCAGTGCCCATACTAAAAAAATTCCCTAACATAATTCCTTCCCCCCCTTTTAGGGGTACAGTTCTTACCATGCCTGTACACGCATTTTTTGAATTTTTCATTTTTAATCATAATTTTGGCACAAAATAAGTCAATATTTAGTAAACACTAGCAAAAGGTCGGCGCTACGCGCCGATTTTGCTAGATCTGCGGTGCTTCGGCTGAATTGTGGGCCTACGGCGTATTTTATTTTGAACATCAGTAGCCATTTATCTGGATATCATTCCTATTCCTCTCACCTTGGGCCTCAGTAATTGGGGTGCCTGCTGCCTTCCAGTTACTGGCAAACCAATTATTCATTCAATAAAACTACAGAAAAGAACGCAGCCATGAAAATCTAAAGCTTCACAAATCTTAATACAATGAGCTCGGAATTGAAGCCTAAGATTTTCATGACTGCGTTCATTTCTATAGTTTTATTGACCAAATAACTGAACCGACAGTAATTGGTGGCCCTTGAACATCAGTAGCCCTTTATCTGGATATCATTCCTATTCCTCTCACCTTGGGCCTCAGTAATTGGGGTGCCTGCGGCCTTCCAGTTACTGGCAAACTAATTATTCATTCAATAAAACTACAGAAAAGAACGCAGCCATGAAAATCTAAAGCTTCACAAATCTTAATACAATGAGCTCGGATTTGAAGCCTAAAATTTTCATGACTGCGTTCATTTCTATAGTTTTATGGCCCGCCAAATCATAGTTTTCATTGTTTCGAGTGCATCAATAATATTGTTATAGTGTTCCATTAGTTGTGATAAGCATGATCTTCCTACCGGAATCGATGTTGGTTATCATTTTTTTTCCGAGTTTCCTCATTAACCCCACCCCCTCCACCATTACCCCCCCTCTCCCCCAATACCCCCTCCCCCACCCCTTTCCCCCAATACCCCCTCCCCCACCCCTCTCCCCAATTTACCCCCACCCTTCCCCCATTACCCCCAAGGGGGGAAGGGGGCTGGCACCTGGCAAAGGATTTACTTTAATTTTTTTTTTGGTTACATATATACAGGGTGTCCGAGAATTATCTGTACAATTTTTGGCTGTTATTAAGTCAACCATGAAGTGTAGAAATTCCAGTGTTGTCCCATTTTACAGAGAATCTCATTAAGTTTTTTCTGATACCAAGTTTTGACAAGTTTTTTAGAAATTCCAGTTTGTCCGAAAATTATCTGTACAATTTCATCTTTTAATAAAATTCTTGATAACACACGTAAAATTCTTAAACAAGATTATTTAGAATCTGTATTTTTAAAAGTTTCTTTTATTAAAGTAACGTTGTTACAAACATTCGATATGTGCACCATCAGTGATTCGCAAAACATCCAATCGATAATCCAAATGTTGCCATGTACGCTGCAGCATATCCACATCAATTCGCTCAATAGCAGCTGTGATTCTTGCTTTTAAATCATCAATGTCTGTCACCCGCGTATTGTACACAAGATCTTTGACGAATCCCCAAAGAAAGAAATCACAGGGTGTGATGTCGGGAGATCTAGCCGGCCAATGAATTGCACCTCCACGGCCAATCCACCTGTTTGGGAATATCTCATTCAGGGACTTACGGACGATCAAGGCCCAATGTGGCGGTGCGCCATCTTGCTGATAAATGATGCGTGGATGCAGTGCTTCCAATTGCGGATAGACAAAGTGTTGCAACATGTCCAGGTAGGTATTGGAGGTCACTGTTGATTCACCGAAGAAAAATGGTCCAATCACGCGATCATGTAACAGGCCACACCACACATTAACTTTAGGACTGTCTCTGATGTGCTCTTCTACGCAATGTGGATTTTGTGACCCCCATATGCGCACATTTTGTTTGTTTACCTGCCTGAAACATGAAAAGTTGCCTCGTCCGAAAACATGATTCTTGCCAAGAACGCATTGTCCTGATCGACTCTGTCAAGCAGAGTCATTGCAAATTCCTTACGGGAGACCTTATCTTCTTGCGTAATCTGTTGCAAGATTTGCAACTTGTAAGGATGCAACTTCAAATGTTTACGCAAGACATCATGCACTGTCGAACGAGGTATCTGTAACGCTCGTGATGCAATTCTTGTCGACTTGCGTGGACTACGAACAAAAGCCTCTCGAATGCGCTCGACATTTTCAAAAGACGTTCGAGGCCGCCCTGCTCCTTTCTTATGCTCTACACTTCCAGTTTCCTTAAACCTTTTATACCAAGCTCGTATGGTTACTCTTGATGAGGGTTTCTGTTGTAATTAGTTCTAAACCTTCGTTGAACTTGTGTATCTGATTTTGTTTCGATAAACCATTCAACACACTGTGCTTTCTCCTGTGGATTCATTAAGGATGAGGGGTGTGTATGAATATCTGAAAAAGAAAAAACTTGTCAAAACTTGTTATCAGAAAAAACTTAATGAGTTTCTCTGTAAAATGGGACAACACTGGAATTGCTACACTTCATGGTTGACTTTTAATAACAGCCAAAAATTGTACAGATAATTCTCGGACACCCTGTATATATCGCATCTATTTTTCTGAGTTTCCCCATTAATCCCACCCCCTCCCCCATAACCCCACCCCTCCCCCATTTTGTGCCAAAATTATGATTAAAAATTAAGAAATGGGAAGAACTGTACCCCTAAAAGGGGGGGGCAGGATTTATGTTAGGGAATTTTTTTAGCATGGGCACTGCACAATAAAAAGACGCATCGAATGGTGAAAACCGCATTGTTCTACACCAATTGTAGCGACCTGTATGTGTGCGCAAAAAAACTGTTACATACATATATATAAGGCTTCATTTCTGAAATAGTATATTAGACTAGCAAAAGGTCGGCGCTACGCGCCGATTTTGCTAGATCTGCGGTGCTTCGGCTGAATTGTGGGCCTACGGCGTATTTTATTTTGAACATCAGTAGCCCTTTATCTGGATATCATTCCTATTCCTCTCACCTTGGGCCTCAGTAATTGGGGTGCCTGCGGCCTTCCAGTTACTGGCAAACCAATTATTCATTCAATAAAACTACAGAAAAGAACGCAGCCATGAAAATCTAAAGCTTCACAAATCTTAATACAATGAGCTCGGATTTGAAGCCTAAGATTTTCATGACTGCGTTCATTTCTATAGTTTTATTGACCAAATAACTGAACCGACAGTAATTGGTGGCCCTTGAACATCAGTAGCCCTTTATCTGGATATCATTCCTATTCCTCTCACCTTGGGCCTCAGTAATTGGGGTGCCTGCGGCCTTCCAGTTACTGGCAAACCAATTATTCATTCAATAAAACTACAGAAAAGAACGCAGCCATGAAAATCTAAAGCTTCACAAATCTTAATCCAATGAGCTCGGATTTGAAGCCTAAAATTTTCATGACTGCGTTCATTTCTATAGTTTTATTGACCAAATAACTGAACCGACAGTAATTGGGGGCCCTGCGGCCCGCCAAATCATAGTTTTCATTGTTTCGAGTACATCAATAATATTGTTATAGTGTTCCATTAGTTGTGATAAGCATGATCTTCCTAACCGGAATCGATGTTGGTTATCATTTTTTTTCTGAGTTTCTCCATTAACCCCACCCCCTCCCCCATTACCCCACCCCTCTCCCCCAATACCCCCTCCCCCACCCCTCTCCCCCATTTACCCCACCAATTTTTTTTCTGAGTTTCCCCATTAACCCCACCCCCTCCCCCATTACCCCACCCCTCTCACCAATACCCCTCCCCCACCCCTCTCCCCCATTTACCCCCACCCTTCCCCCATTACCCCCAAGGGGGGAAGGGGGCTGCCACCTTGCAAAGGATTTACTTTAATTGTTTTTTGGTTACATATATATATATATATCGCATCTATTTTTCTGAGTTTCCTCATCAACCCCACCCCCTCCCCCATTACCCCACCCCTCCCCCATTTTGTGCCAAAATTATGATTAAAAATGAAGAAATGGGAAGAACTGTACCCCTAAAAGGGGGGGCAGGATTTATGTTAGGGAATTTTTTTTAGCATGGGCACTGCACAATAAAAAGACGCATCGAATGGTGGAAACCGCATTGTTCTACACCAATTGTAGCGACCTGTAGGTGTGCGCAAAAAACTTACATATATATATATATATATATATATATATAAGGTTTCATTTCTGAAATAGTATATTAGATTTAATATCATTCAATTCACAAAAGATTTATTTATCGATTCAATTTAAAAAAGTATATATTTTTAAAATTCATAAAGAACTTTTGGCAAAAAAATAAAAACAAACATGCATTTTTAAAATTGAATGATTTTTATGCAAAATATTTTGATATTTGTTATAATTTTAACATTTTTCGATTCACAAAAGATTTCTTTATCAATTCAATACAAAAAATTACATAATTAAAACGGGCAAATTTAAATAAACACGAGTTTAAAGTTAAACGAGCCACACTCGAAATTATTTACCGTGACTTTTGTGCGTTTTATTACTGTGGCTTTTATTGATTTTCGGAAGTCTTTCGGTTATAAATTTGTACCAGTCTATTGTTTATCTATAATCATAATAATAATAAAAAGACGTGTGTGTGTGTGTATGTGTGTGTGTGTGTGTGTGTGTGTGTGTATGTGTGTGTGTGTGTGTGTGTGTGTGTTCCAGCCATCAGCCATAACTCCAAAATGGAAGCAGTTACAAACATGAAACTTCACACACATATTGATTAGGTCCCGAGGTTGTGCACGTGGGTGTTAATAAATTAAATAATTAATTTTAAAACATTAAATGACGTCATCAAGATCATTACGAAACCTATGGTAAAATTATTGAATACCCGGTTAGGTTCATTGAATGCCAGGTTAGGTCATCTGTACGCCCTTGACGATTGGTTAGGTTAAGTCGTAATATTTTTGTTGGCTTTAACGAAAATATCATGACTTAACCTAACCAATCGTCAAGAGTGTACAATTAACCTAACCGGGCATTCAATTAACGTACCCGGGCGTTCAATTAATCTAATCTGGCATTCATTTGACCTAACCGGCCATTTAATTAACCTAATCGGGCATCATTACTATTATAATTTAGCAAAAATGTGTCTGCCTGTCTGTCCGCAGAAAAAACTTTTACGTTTCTGAACCGATTTCGACCAAACTTCTTATGGTGGATGGGGGTGATGAGTAATGAACGAAAATATATGTGTGACCAGCCCCCCCCCCCACCACCACCACCAATTACTGGGCCCGAGGGCCCCCAGTACCGCGATAAAACTATAGAAAAGAACGCAGCAATGAAAATCTTGAGCTTCACATTGTGTCAATATTTGTGAAGCTTAAGATTTTCATGACTATAGTTTTATTGACCAAATAATTGAACCCCAGTAATTAGGGGCCTGTGACCCCCCAATTACTGTCGGTTCAATTATTTGGTCAATAAAACTATAGAAAAGAACGCAGTCATGAAAATCTTGAACTTCACATCCGAGTTCATCATATCAAGATTTGTGAAGTTTTAGATTTTCGTGGCTGCGTTCTTTTCTGTAGTTTTATTGACTGAATAATTGGTTCGCCAGTAATTGGAGGGCCACAGGCACCCCAATTACTGAGGCCCAAGGTGAGAGGAATGGGAATGATATCCAGATAAAGGTCTATTGATGTTCAAAATAATATACTCCGTAGGCCCACAATTCGGTTTGGGTCGAAGGTCCAAGCACCGCAGATCTAGCAAAATCGGCGCGTAGCGCCGATCTTTTACTAGTTTCTAACACTATTTCACATTATCTTGAGGTTATTCTATTATCTATTATCCATTTTCTAATCGAGCAGAATTTACGTATGTTACAACCTGATATATCAAGAAATAATTTTAGTGTGAAAAAAGATGTGTTCGTCTTTATTAAGTTTGGTTACGTTAGGTTAGATTAGTTAAGGTTAGGTTAGGCTAGGCTAGATTAGCGAGCACCTCACTATTTAATGACACCAGAAACCACCTTTCTACCGCTCAGTTACGTCCGAAACACTTATCGCTTCCTTTCTCGGTTCGATGACACTAAGGTCAGGCGAGATTAAATTAGGTTTTGTTATACATTTTTTAAATACACTATATCGATTTAAAAAAAGTGTATCTCGCTTATGCAGAGATGCGCACATGTGTGTGGTGTGTGTGTTTGTGTGTTTGTGTGTGTGTGTGTGTGTGTGTGTGTGGGAGACATGACGAAATAGCTGACCTTGGGGATGGGGACAGTGGGATAGAAGAAACAGTAATAATAATATTCACTGTTGACGACTACCAACGGGAAAATAATAATAATAACAATAATAATAATGTTCGGCATGAGAGAGAGAGAGAGAGAGAGAGAGAGAGAGAGAGAGAGAGAGAGAATTGATTACATTTCATTGATTCATTTTGTGTATTGACCCCTTATCAGGGTATAGTTTATATTTACAGAAGTGCGATAGTGCCCGAGCTGTAAAACGAAGAATGCTGAGTGGACTAAGCCATACCCACAGAAAAATGCATTTATGTAGTGTGTGTGTGTGTGTGTGTGTGTGGTGTGTGTGTGTGTGTGTGTAGGTAAAGAATCGGCATCGGCTAAATTGTGGAATCGATACATCGAATCTGTTCTTCGACTTGCCAAAAATTTCTTTAGCTGACAAAAATGTGAAAATCTAGCCCATTCTAATTCTTCTCGCTCTTTCGATCATCTAGCTAAGAACGTCTTCAGCAACTTTACTGCCTCTTCTTTCCCTCCTCTTTTCCATTCCGACGGCCAGTTGCCGTCTCTTTTCCTGTTAAAACTGGATTCTTCGCTCAAACTTTCGCTTACAATTCAACCTTGGACGATTCCGTTGGTGCTCCTCCATCTCCATCCCCGCTGAGGGGATGGAGATGGAGGAAGGCGTATGGTCCTGATGGTGTTCCTCCTGTTGTTCTTAAGAAATGTACTTCTATGCTGACGCCCTGCCTTGGCAAAATCTTTCGTCTTTGCCACTCATCTGGTACTTTTCCCTCCTGTTGGAAGTTCGCTTTCATTCAGCCTGTCCCAAAGAAGGGTGATCGCTCTCAACCCTCCAACTGTTGTCCAGTTGCGTTGATTCCTTGCCTTTCCAAAGTTTTTGAATCTATCCTTAATAGGAAGATTCATAAACATCTTTCTTCTCACAGTCTTCTTTCAGATCGTCAGTATGGGTTCCGGAAGGGATGTTCTACTGGCGATCATCTTGCCACTGTTCTTCTCCTGAAGCTATTAACAGTGGTGTTCCTCAGGGTTCTGTCCTGTCACCCGCTCTTTTCATTTTATTTACTAATCATCTTTTAATTCGCACTGACTGTTCTATTCACTCCAATGCCGATGATTCCACTCTTCTCTTCTCCACCCTCATCCCAAAGCGTCCCTCTCAACACTCACGCCATGTTTCGCGTAGTACGACTATGGAGCACCTGACCTCTGATCTTTCTACTATCTCTGGTTGGGGGCAAAGAAAACCTTGTGGCGTTCATTGCCTCAAAAACTCAGTACCTCCATCTGTCTACTCGTCACAATCTTCCATACGTCTATCTCCTTACTTTCAACAACACACAATTCAATTCTTCCTCTTCTCTTAACATTCTTGGTGTTTTCTTTTCTTGTGATCTTTCCTTGATCTTACCTCTTTCATAGTTTATAGTGATAAAAACAGAGGAGGTCCGGCCTCCCATGCCTCATCTGAAAAGCCGCCGCTGACGGCTTGTGAAGAATGGGTTACTTCATTAATAAAGTATTACTATTTCTATTTTCTTTGCTTTGCTAAGTTCTTCTTTCTTTGGTGTATGTATAACCGTCGTTCGAACTCACATAGAGTAAGTAAATAACATATATATAGCAGCTCCGTGCGTTGGTCTCTCTTCACACACAGACAATGCTGCGGGGCATTGCCTCTAGGCCTGGCGAATGAGCGATTTGTTCTCTTGCACTCTCTGCCACGCCTAGCCAGGTACACCCGACTCATCTGGTACCGTTCTGAGCCAGGCATCTAGTCTTCTTTTGAAGACTTCAACTTTGCCCGCTGTGAAGCCCCTCGGGTTTTTTGGAAGCTGGTTAAAAAATCTTGGCCCCTGACGACCAAGCTATTTTCCTTCAATGATGAATAGATCTACTGCTTCTCCTTTAATTTGCGTACACTGCACTATATACAGTGTATACTGTATATATGAAAATGAAAATGAAAAGGTTTATTGGCAGACAACAGTCCATATGAAAACTATTATTAATACAATGACACTTCACATACTAAGGACAGAAATATATACAGTTGATTAGAAATAATACAGTAATGTCGGAGTTAAGTGGAGCCACAGATAGACGTTTTCGTACCAAGAATTCCATAGCTTAGAGCAGGGATATGCTGCCAATTTCTTAACAACCGGTTCTGATACAGATAGGGGTGGAAATCGGCGAGCGCCAATGGCGCGAGTCATTAAGCTGGGGTGGTCTGGGGTGAGCGGTAGCTCCCCCAGCGGGGTCCGAGACTGAGCCCCGGAAGCCAACGCATTTTAGCTTTTCGAAAGAGTATTTTGTAACATTTTGGCAGAAATTATTTAACATAGTCTTTATACTCACTAATGACATAATTATCTAAAAATAAACTAATTTTTCATCAAAAAATAAATAAATATTGAAACGACCACTGCTTGTGATACTACCTATATTTTCCTGTAAAATCCTGACAAAATTTTAAAAAAATTAGATATAAAAATTTCTACTGACTTCAATATTTGCTAAAAACAAACAAACGGTTCGGGGATCCAATCAAAATTTAACAACCGGTTCGGGCGAACCGGACCGAACTGGTCCCAGCACACCCCTGGATTAAGGATACTATGGATCCGGATGTTCCCTAATCAGGCCACCATCCCCGTGTGGTCTGAAATAACACTAGCATTATCTATATATAAATATTCAATGTAAATTTCATATTTACTTTTAGGATAAACAGTTCTAATTGTGGCATATGTGCATGTATTATATGTATTTATATGGCTTCCAAGACAATGCTCCCAAGACAATTCTATTTTTACAAATTTTGAAAATTCCTTGTGGCCCAGTACCCTAAAATTTCATTTACTGGGCGACAAATTTTCTTCACTGGGTGACATTCATGTCGCCCACTCACTAGGTTAAAAAATGCTCTGATAGTGATGCTATTAGTGATATGAAAGCCACAACTAGTGACAGTGAAAATAATAAATCAATAATTTTTACCAGTAACTAGGAGAGAACCTGCCCTTCGTGCGGGTAGCAAAAATATCCGCCCTACAATTTTAGAATGAGACG
This sequence comes from Bathynomus jamesi, assembly GCA_023014485.1. Lineage (NCBI taxonomy): Eukaryota > Metazoa > Arthropoda > Malacostraca > Isopoda > Cirolanidae > Bathynomus > Bathynomus jamesi. The sequence goes on along the minus strand of JAJOZX010000400.1, from coordinate 98,984 downwards.
TGAATGTAAAAATTAACCAACTGGTTCGGTTAATTGAACGACCAGTTAGGTTAATTGAATGCCCGGTTAGATCAACTGAATGCCTGGTTAGGTCAACTGTACGCTTTGACGATTGGTTAGGTTAAGTCGTGATATTTTCTTTAGTTTTAACGAAAATACCACGACTTAACCTAACCAATCGTCAAGGGCGTACAATTGACTTAACCGGGCATTCAATAATTTCGATTCGATTCGATTCAGTAAGTTTCGATTAATTTTCAGCAACTTTTACCTAATAATTTTTTCTCTCGAGGAGCCGTTTCCGTGTTTTAGGGTGGGACAGACAGACAACATACATATATATAGGACATATATATTTTTTAAAAATTCAGATTTTTGTCTAATTAAAAATTTTTTAATTTTGTTTCCTCAATCGTAAATGCATAGTGTGAAAAGCACTCGCTAGAGCTCTGGCCATTTTATGACGTGTCTATGATGTCACTATCTTTCAACCAATCCGGAATACAGACGAAAGGATGGACGGACAGACAGGACTCCATTTTTATAGTATAGAAGATATAGAAGATGAAGTAAGCGATTCTGAAGGAAACTGGTCAGAGGATGTCTGTTGGGAAAAAATCTAGACATTATAGTTAGAAGTGATCTGAAGTTTTCTAAACAGTGTTTAGAGGCTTGGAATATCGCAAATAAAATTTAAGTATTATTAAGAGGAATGTTAGTTACAAAATTCAGATCACCTGTAAATTATATAATTCTTTTGTTAAGCCTCACTTACAAAGTCTTGGAAGCGCCTCTCAAACTACGTGATGAGGCTGTTCAGTGAACAGGTGAACACTGAGTGTTCACCTGTTCCACATATCAATTATGGTAAAAATTTGTAGTTTTTCTCTGACTTTCTAGTTCTGATATCATATTTGGAAAATACCTAGGTTTGTTTCGCTGCAGTTGTATGAAGAACAGTTTTAATTTTTGTTTATAGGCATTCACAGCACTAATCGTCTGGACAATATTTTTATCGTTTCCTTGAAGCTCTATATAGAGTTCGTTCAGCTTAACAGTGAAATCAGGCAAAAAACCTAAATATTATAACCACATTTAATCTTCCAACTGCTTATATTCATAACTTCTTAAGGCCAGAAACTCCTTGATTTCGGTCAACAAATTTCTAAATTTCTGAAGAAATTTCCCCCTACTAATTCATCTTGTATCACTGTGTAGCAAAAGGTCTGTGTGTCCGGCCTCACTTTCTTCCAGTTGAGACTTAAAGAGGTGCCTCTGCAAACTTCTTGCACGAATAGAACATACGATCTTGAGTCATGTTTATCCATAACTTATTTCATGTTTAGCATTTGACTGCACAAAACCTGTTCATGAATTATGCAATGGTAACTATGCAAGTTGGGAAAATCACTATCATTCTTGCAGAGAGCAACGAAACCACAGGTATGGCCACTCGTGGCTGGAGCTCCATCAGTGGTAGTGGACACAAGTTTGTTAATGGGTAACTGAGTGTTATTAACAAAATCTTTGAATAGTTGGAAAATAGCCTCTCCTCAAGTTTTTCCCTTCAACGTTATGATCTTGATCAACTCCTCCTTAGTAGTCACATTTGTAAATATCATTCTTATGAAAATGCAGAGTTAGGATGTGTCAATAGCATCTACAGATCTACAGAAGGTAAGGCTAACAAAGACCCTGAGATCCACTCTAAGGTTAGCCCGAGAGAAAGGAAAGAGTAGGGGGTTAAGAGAAGAGAATAAGGGGTTAAGTAAGTAGCAACACCTATCAATCGTGGGTTAACATTCATTCAGAAAAAGAGAAAAAAGACTCACCATCATCATCCGCCGGCCACTGCCGACAAGTCAGAAAAATAGTCGAAGAGAATAGGAGAGGGGTGAAAGATGAAAAGAAGTAAAATAAGCACGCTTACAAACCATGCAAACACAGTCATAACTCACTGTCATACCATGCAAACACAGTCATAACTCACTGTCATACCATGCAAACACAGTCATAACTCACTGTCATATCATGCAAACACAGTCATAACCACTGTCATACCATGCAAACTACAGACATGCAAGTAAAGAGAGTTACAGACATGCAAGTAAGGAGAGGATAAGAAAAAGAAAAAGAAAAAAGTAGGTAAAGTTAAACAAAAAGTGGGTTAGTTTACTCTACGAGCTACATCTACGTTCGTGTTAGTCTAATTTTTTTTTTTTATTGTTGGCATCACACGCTGGCATGTCACAAGCTGGCATTAATCGTCAACAGACTCATCCTCGACCACCACCCCTAAAGCCCCTGTTGCTAATTGTTTTTTTTTATTTTAAGCAACGTTAATATTTTTAAAATGCCTATCTAAACGGTTCTTAAACATAGTAACGCTGGTAGAGTTAACGACTGACGCGGGAAGATTACTCCATTTATCAATTACTTTAAACGTAAAGAAGTTTTTAGCGATATTAGTAATGAGACGTCTGCCACGCAACTTAAATCCGTTATTACGAGTATTGCTATTATCGAAAGTGAACAGTTTGTCAAAATTTACGTTATCGATGTTATTAACGATTTTACAAACTTCACTAAGCTCCCCCTTAATCTCCTAGTTTCGAGTGAATGCAAGTCTAACACTTTAATCCTATCTTCATAAGGCTTATTGCGCAATGACGGAATTAGTTTCGTGGCACGACGCTGAACCCTTTCTAACCGATCAATATCCTCGTGCAAATACGGGCACCAAAACTGGACGGCATATTTTAAATGAGGCCTGACTAGGGACTTGTAAAGCGGCAATCTGTCGACTCATCAAATTGAAGTGAAAAGTAAACGCAATTTGCCCGAAATTATTTCTGATTTATTTTTAAAATGATCAAACAATGACTCTGCCGCCTCCAAACATGCACCTATTACCATATCTCCATCCTCGAACGGTTTCTTGCGCTTAGCTAACATGTGAATCGTTGGAAGGATGCAATTGTGGCTGCTTTTCATTTCTCGATGAACTTAGTAAATATGGATTGTTGGACAGCAAGTTGAGACTTCAATTCCTTCATCTTCTTTTTGCGCAGTTCATTTTTGGCTCGAAAGTTGTTCTTATATTTCTTGTGAACAGTTTTGAAATGTCTCTCAACATTTCCCTTCTCAGAAAGAAGTATGGTCGAATGGCAAATCAAACACACACACTTTGAATTCACCAATATTTGCAGTATCATGACAGCCCCGTAGCCAGGACTTCCCAAGTGGGGGGGGGGTCGAAATTGTAGAAAGGCGGACCTTTTGGTGCAACGATCTAGTCACTGCGGAGGGGGGTTAGAGTAGTTAAGTTTAGAGTAGTTTACAGTAAAGTAGTTTGTGAAGTTTAAAAAAAAATAAAAAAGGCAGGTGTTTATTTACTATTTACTATAATGTTATACCGTACAGGGTGTTTATAAAGTCCCTATCTATTTCAGTGAAAACGTAGCAAAAAGGGTAAAATTCAATAACAATATAATAGAAGGCATACATTTAATGAATACTTAAGCATATGATTCTACATGAGCACCATCAGTATCTCTACAGAGTTGGAATCTATCAGCAACATTACGGAACACATTTTGGGGCATGACAGGGGTTATTTTTGTAACTGCTGTTACGATACGAGCACGTAAATCTTGCAGATCTGTAACCGTCGTTTGATAGATGTTTGATTTGATAAAGCCCCATGCAAAGAAATCCAAGGGCGTTAGGTCAGGAGATCGAGCCGCCCAGGGCCTGTTGCCTCGACGTCCGATCCACCGATTTGGAAATCGTTCATTTAGGTACTCCCGAACAATGTTTGCGTAATCTTGTTGAAAGACGACGGTGTTTAAAATGCCATCTGAATGAAGCTAGGACATTTACGTGCTCAGATCGTAACAGCAGTTACAAAAATAACCACTGTCATGCCCCAAAATGTGTTCCGCAATGCTGCTGACAGATTCGAACTCTGTAGAGATACTGATGGTGCTCATGTAGAATCATATGCTCAAGTATTCATTAAATGTATGCCTTCTCTTATATTGTTATTGAATTTTACCTTTTTTGCTACGTTTTCAGTGAAATAGGTAGGGACTTTATAAACACCCTGTATATTATAATATCACATTATGGCCTTTTCTGTCAAGGGAGGGGGTTGTTCGACCCCCTTCCCTGGCTACGGGCCTGCATGATATTCTTTTTAATGATACCAAAACTAAGGTTGTGCAGTTCCATCCGAAAAGCTCTAATAAGGTAGCTGATATTAATTTCAAAATGAGAGATGAACCAGTAAAGGAATTACAAAGTTGACAGCTTTTGGACAAATATTTTAATAAATTGAGGAATCTAAGATCTCATCAGATTTTTCACGTGATAAGAGATATGTTTATCTGCATGCACAAAAACAAACGCTCCCCCCTTTCAGAGATTAAATTCTATTTTTTCCATTTTTTCACTCCTTTCTTCTCTTTCCCCCTCCCCCTTTACATGTTGCATGTAATGTTACATAATAAACAAATAAAACAAGTAAACCAGTAAATAAATAAATAAATAAATAAATATCCTCCATTTGTTATCAAGATGCCGGAAGCTTATATGGATACAGTTTTTCTCTGAAATTGGGTAAAATTTAGCTATAAATCTAAACTGAAAAGTTTATATGCAAAATTAAACCTCAAAATCAGAATTGAAATAATAATTTGAAATTTAGCTCGCATTTATTTTTACAGTATAATACATGACTTTCCTGTTTATGGAACCAAGGCTAAATAGAAGAACAGAAGCTGAAGCATAGTGTGAAAGTAACAGTCTTTCGATTTGTTGTAGGGGATTTTAGTACTTCGTAAAACACGTTTATTACTAAAGATACACGTTCATAATATGTAATAAAATCTTATCTCCTTTTCGTGAAAAGATTTTTTTTCAGAGGTTTCATATTGTCGGCTTCGGCTTCGTATTATCATTTTACGTGCATTAATTCCGTTAATGTATCTAAATATTCAAAAGCTCCAGTATAGAATTTTTCATTCTCACGAGAAAACAATGAAAAAAAAAAGCTAGAAAGCTGAAAATTGGTAGCACTAAAAAATGAAAATAAAATTTGAAAATGAAGTCAAGAAGAAAGAAAAAAAATCATCTCAAAATGAAAACAAAATTTATGAACACTAATCAAAAAAGAAATAAGGAATTTTAGAGAAATGAAAAAGTTTGCTACATAAAAAACAAAACTTCTCAATATAGTATTATGTGTAAGTATATTTTTATATATTTTTAATTTTATACATTGTGTTTATTTTTCATTTTAGCTATTAAGATTTTTTTTCATTAAAAAAAATTTGATAATGCGAATCTGAATGAAAAGTTAAAGACAAAAATTCCTTTTGAATATCTTTCAAATATTTTCTTTCCTTTCCATCACAGAATCATTAAAAAAAGAGAAAAATCCAAAACTTTTTGGAACGAAAGCATTGATTTAAAATTTTTATTTGTCTTTCTCTGACAGTGATGAAAAAGGTTCTTAAAATCCGTTTTTGTGTAATACTCCTTAAGTAAAAACAAAAACGCATTAGACTTGATTACGATAGTGACCATGTAAAAAGTGCGTTTGGGAAATGTTTGTCAAAAGAAGTAGAAAACTAAACTAATGTTAATTAATACGACTTAATTAATAATTACGAAAAGCCTTGATAAAAATTAAAGTAATTGAGCAACAAAAAGTGAATTACATTTAAATTTTTAAATAGTAAAGGGTATAATCAACATTAAATAAGCAATCTACTTTATAGGCACAAATTTTAAACACTTTAGTCGATCCAGTGTAACTTCAAGTTAATGAGAGCAGTTATTTTTCAGTACACTAACTCTTAATTAAATGGGAACAATACGAAATTCCACCTACGAATGTTGATGATGATTTGTCGCAAGTGTGGTCGAACACATAATTTACAATCGGTCAACGAACCCACTTTAAAAAATTAACACATTTTAGAGTTCTTTTGTGGAATAAATCATAATTGCTGGAACTATAGCAAATCAGAGATTTCCAAATTATTGGGCACCTACCCCTATAGAATGGGTCGCTTTATGGTTTGAAGGACTTCGTGAGGAAGTAACTGATAAAACATTTTTTTCTTACTTCTTGAGAAAAGTGTAGACGAAATGAAAATACTCTTGAGAAATATCTGCTGTTGTCATCACAAGTGGGCCTTTAGGTTCATACCAAAACAACTGTCTCGGAAATCTCCGCTTCAAGTAACTCCTATTCATATATCAGAAATTAATAACTGGGCCAGTAGTATGGGGGCATTTAACGAGAGTCATTACCAGTGCCAAGAGGGGAGGGGGAGTGCCAGAGGGGAAAAAGGGGAGTGCCAAAAAAAGCAAAATTTTAATTCTGAATAAGATCTTGATCCATTAACAGCTTTTGATTTAAAAAAGTATGACGTCACATTATGAACTTTAGCGGCCACCATTCTGATACAAAAATATGTTGGTATTGATATAATGCATAAGGACCATCGGCAACACGATGGCACGATACTAATATAACTATAAGGTTAGAGGCCACCGCCAACAAGATGACAATACTAATACAAATATGAACTATAGGGACCATCGTCTTAATACCAAAAGTTTTTTAAAGCAAATAGATATAAATATGAACTATAGGGGGCCAATCACCGGCAGCACGAAGACACAGTAATGAATATAAATAGGAACTCTAACGACCATCATTTTAATGGTAAAAATTTTCTATATTGATATAACGTTTAGGGGCCACTGGCATTGCAAAGGCACAATACTGATACAAATATGAACTTTGAAAACGAACAATTAAAACGGTGCCTTCTAAAGTTAATAATATAATCATAAGTTTTAGAGGCCACCGACAACACAATGCCACAATAATATGATAAATATAAATATAAACTATATGGGCCAACGTCTCAATGACAAAATGCTTTCAAAGTTTACAAAGAAAAATATAAGGCACAGAAGCCACCAGCAGCACGACAACACATACGAAGACTAATAATAAGAAAAATAATAATACTCCCCGTCGAATTGCCCCGAGCGCTTCTATCTGCACTTTACCACCCGACACGTCACTGTGATCTCCACAAGGGACGCTCTACTGGCGATCTTCTTGTATATCTCTCTGACTTTTGGTTATCCTCCTTTCGGCATTTCCGTGAAACCTATGCTATTGCGTTAGCCATTTCAGAAGCTTTAGATAGAGTCTGGAAGAAATATTTAATTCCGAAACTGTCCTCCTTCTATTTCTATACTTCTCTCTGCGTCTTCATCTCTGATTTCCTTTCTGGCCGATCTATAGCTGCGGTTGTAGATGGCCACTGTTCCTCTCCTAAAGCTATTAATAGTGATGTTCCTCAGGGTTCTATCCTGTCACCCATTCTTTTTCCTTTATTTGTGAACGATCTATTAAGTTGCACATCCTGTCCTTTCCACTCATATGCCGATGATTCCACTTTTCACTTCTCCACGACGACTATGGTGCACCTGACCTTTGATCTTTTTACTATCTCTGATTAGGGCAGAGAAAATCCTGTTGCTTTCAATGCCTCAAAAAGTTAGTTCCTTCACCTATCTATTCGTCACACTCTTCTACACAACATCCCTTACCTTCAACAATAAACAACTCAATCCTTCATCTTCTTTTAGCATTCTTGGCGTTTCCTTTTCTTGTGATCTTTTAATAGGTTAGGTGTGGTGTACCGCATCCGCAGTTTCATCACCCCCACTCAGTTGCTGTCTCTGTACAGGGGTCTTGTGCGCCTCTGTATGGAGTACACTGCTCATGTGTAGGGTGTCTCAACGCACACCGCTCTACCTGACCGTGTAGAATCAAAGGCTTTTCGTCTCTTCAGTTCTTCAATCTCTCTCGCTTCGCCGCACTGTTGCCTCACTCTGTCTTTACTATCGCTACTATAACGGACACTGCTATTTTGAACTCTAACTGCATGCCTCCTCCGTTAAGAGGAGCACGCAGTGACCGACTTTGAACACATTCTTTTCAATCTTTCATCTATTCAACCGGGGAACTCTGCAATAACCTTCCTCACTTCATCTTTCCCCCTGTCTATGACCTCCAATCTTTCAAACGCAATGTGTCCAGGGGGTGGCGTTTTTGCGGGCATTGGTCATTGGCCCCTCCTTCCTGTATAAGAAAAGGTTGTAAAATATCTAAATTTTGGAGATGATACTGTAGTTAGAATTATTATTAATAGTGTTTCATTATTATTATTATTATTATCATTATTATTATGCTTTGATGTTCCCCTAAGCTTTATAGCACTTTGTAGTTAAAAACTTTTAGTAATAAAATCGTGTTCGCTAAACGTGTATTTGTGTACTTTGAAGCCCGTGGTCTCTAAAGTTTCTATTATTACAGTATTATTATTGTAGTTTACAAAATAAACACTGACATTTGTAGAGTTGGGTTTGCCGATTGAGGCTGTTTCATTATACAAAATCTCAATACAAGTTAGAACTGTGTTGCCTGGACGTTGAGATCAAAATAAAATTCGTTTTAACATATTAAACGTCAAATTAAATACGAAAATCAGGAATGTATTAACTATAAATAGAAAATCTTTGCATTAAATCTTTTAAACCTTATGCAAACAAATATTTTCTCTTTACACTTTTGCATTAAATTAAAATAGTAAAAACATTTTTACTTTAAACAGAATTCTACTTCTCGGGATTTAAACTTAGACTTACGACATGGTTCAAGTTATTCAAGGTCAGCTGTGCGTACCTATAGAGTTGTGATGTTAGCTCAAGAAAGCAACTCGCTCATTCAGTTTTTCCAGCACGTGAGGTTGGTTCTGTGAAGTGCGGAATTATCACAAGGTACACGTTTGAGTCTGTGTTGTATAGTAAGATATTTTATCATATATATATTATAGTGACATTAAAATAAGTTTAAAATCACAATCCCATATTAGAACCGAAAACAACCTAACTGAGACACCACGCTCGAGGACTGGCATCTCGGTATGCCCTCGGCTTTCAGTGGGTTTCAATTGTTGCCAACTAGTATTTTATATTTCAAAGAATTTCACGTTACATATCTAAATTTGATACAATTTTAACCAGTTTATTATACTCTAAACAGCATTGTTAAATTTCTTATTAAAAAAAATACACGATATATATATATATATATATATATATATATATATATATATATATATATATATTGTGTGTGTGTGGGTGCTCTTCCAATATGTGCTCTACCGCGAAACTGTGATCTACCATATCCAATACGTGCTCTACCGTGAAACTAGCCTTATAAGGCTAACTAACGAAAATATCATGACTTAACCTAACCAATCGTTAGGTCAACTATACGCCCTTGACGATTGGTTAGGTTAAGTCGTGATATTTTCGTTAGTTAGCCTTATAAGGCTAACTAACGTACCTGCTGCTAATCCGAATAATCTAAGGTAGATCACGTATTGGAATGTAAATTTTAAGGTAGAGCACATATTGGAAGAGCACCTGTGTGTGTGTGTGTGTGTGTGTGGAGAAAATGGAGTGGTGTGGTATCTGTACGTGGTTGGAAATGCTGAAATCGAGCCAGAATGTATACATTCATATAATAATTAATATTATCATTATTATTGACATTACGATTGAATGAAAACTTAAAATATGCCTACGACTTGGTGAGTCTGCATATCTCATTACTTCTTTCATTCATGCATGCTTCCTGTTGGGTTTATAAGCGCAATACCATACCTCTTGTCAAAACAAGTACGTAAACATTCTTTCCAGTATTTTATACACCTGATTCTCGAAACTACTAGAGAAACTTCAACATTGCTAATTTTATGTTCTGTCACGGATGTTGTGGTGAAGCATAACTTCCAGCGTTGTAATGCGTCACCAACATAACTTAAAATAAAGAATTTAAGTAGTGGGAGTAATTCCTGTAGAACGTACATTTGTGAATAAGGAGAGAGTTGTTTCTGAATTTAACTTAACTCTTGACGATATTATTGTATTTGTGTTTATAAAATTTTCATGTATTTCGCGAATTTTCTTAAACCTTGGGGTAATTCTACTCTATTTGTGGATGGTGGTACGAGAGAGAGAGAGAGAGAGAGAGAGAGAGAGAATTACAAGGAAAAGAATTACCTCAAAAGGCCTTGCGGCCCATACCGAGGAGGAACCAATGGCAACGGGTGCCAGGGAAAAATTCATACACCCTCAAATAGTGTGCAAGATTCGGTCTAACCTTTTCTTGAACTGATCCACAGAGGAACTATTCACAACTTCTGAAGGTACCCTGTTCCACGTGTCACAGATCTTATTGGTAAAGTAATTCCCACAAACACTAGTGGTAAACCGTTTCAAATCCAACTTCCAACCATTGTTGCGAGTTGAGTTATCATTTAAACTAAACATGCTTCTAAAATCGACATCGTTGAACCCGTGTAAGAGCTTGAAAACCTCGAGGAGTTGACCGCGCAGCCTCCGAGTTTCCAGCGAAAACAAATTCAGCGCGCGTAAACGTCGATTTTAGCCCACATGCCTAATGGAAGGGATTAACTTTGTGGCCCTCGCCTGGACTCGCTCCAGCCTGTCAATATCTTTCCTGAAGGTGGACGACCAGAACTGCACAACATACTTCAGGTGCGGCCGAACCAGGGAATTGTACAGAGAGAGCACAATGTCCTTGTTCCGCAATCGAAATTGCCTCTTGAAATAACCCAAAAGCTTCTGGGCTTTCTTTTTCACCTCTACGCACTGTTTGGTAAACTTAAGGTCGCTGTTAATAAGCACACCCAAGTCCTTTTCCAAATCAGTTGCCTCGATATTACTCCCCAACATGGAGTAGTCCGACTTGGGATTGGTGTAGCCAATGTGCATCACCTTGCATTTACTCAAATTAAACGACATTTGCCATTTTTGGACAACTCTCCTACCCTCCGTAGGTCCGCACGCAGTTGCTCGATCGCTTCGGGCGTTCCAACATTGGCCCAAAACTTGGTGTCATCAGCGAATTTTGCGATCCTACTGACGATGCCAGCGTCTATATCATTTATGTAAATGATAAACGACAGTGGCCCTAAAACGGAACCCTGAGGAATCCCGCTAGTGACCGATGCCCAACCCGAGCTAGCCCCTTTAATTACAACCCTCTGCCGTCTATTCTTCAGCCAGTTTCCAATCTAGCTACGTACTTCCCCACTGATACCCAGCGCGCGAACTTTGGCCATTAGCCGGCGGTGAGGTATCTTATCAAAGGCTTTCTGAAAGTCGAGATAAAGTACATCAATCGCCCTACTCTTATCGTACTCACTCCACATGGCGTGGAAAAACTCGAGCAAGTTGGTGAGACACGACCTATGCCGCCTAAACTCATGTTGGGAGTACCCAAGCAGCTTGTAGGAATCCAAATGGTCAACGATCTATCCGCTATTATTCCCTCTAATAATTTACCTACAACCGAAGTGAGACTAATGGGACGATAGTTCCACGGACTTTCGTGATCCCCCTTCTTAAAGATAGGGGTCACGTTGGCTTCCTTCCAGTCACCAGGCACCTGGCCCGTCTCCAACGATTTGTTGAAGACTGTAGCCAGGTGGGAAGTCACCTGGTCGCGCACTTCCCGCAAGACTCCGAGGAGGAACTGGTCTGGCCCAGGAGCCTTAAACGCGCTCAGTTTGTCTATTCTATCGGCAACGACTGTCGCGGTACACCGAACACTATCCAGGCCAGCACCTTCGTGCCTGACGCCTGGCTCGGGGATGACGCCGGTGTCATCCTTGGTGAACACTCCCGCAAAGTACTCATTCAGCACATTAGCTATGTCCGTGTCGGAGCTCCGCAGCGCGCCGCCGGGGTCCTTTAACGGGCCTATCATGCTTCTTCTGGGCTTTCTACTAATAACATAACTGAAGAACTCCTTAGGGTTCCCCTTGCAGAGGCTTGCCACCCGGAGTTCTTCGTAACGTTTGGCTAGACTAACCTTCGCCTTCACTTCCCTGCACAGACGGACATCCACCTCAGTGTTCTCATGGGAACGATTGGCCTTCGCCCTCCTATACGCAGCTTTCCTATTTCGGATAGCCAAAACGATGTCTCGACTGAACCACTTAGGCAGCGTTGAAGCAGGGATGACCGGTTTTGAGGGTATGGCAGCAGACTGCAGCACCATAAACTGCTCCCAGAATGCACTCCACACTCCCTCAACATCGTCGCCGACCTCTAACCCCATCTCACCTAAGCTATCCCTGAGGCTAACAAAGTTCGCCTGCCGGAGATCGAGCTTACTGCCTCTCGAGTTACTACGCTTCACCCGAGGGACGCAGACAGAGAACCTAATCAGACCGTGATCACTCCTGCCCAACGATTCGTCAACGGTGAGGCAAGTGACGAGGTTGTCTTCGGTCTTGAATACTAATGCTAGAACGCTTTCGCCTGATGTAGGCCCATTGACCCACTGAGTCAGGAAGTTCTCATCAACAAAGTCAACTAGCCTCCTCCTTTCGGCATCAGCAGTCCTGTCTTCCCAGTTTATGCTGCGACAGTTGAAGTCTCGTAAAACTACACACACACCCTGTCCCCTAGCAGGGTACGGAGTTCTGTGTACAGTAGGGTGTATGATGCTCAGGTCGAATATTGAAAAACTTGGAATTTCAAGATTGGCAGTATGTATTCCTATGTAAAATTGCATTTTAAGAGTTGTTCTTCTTCTGCAACTTTGCAAAAAATCGCATTTAAGTGTTCAAAATCGCTTTTTTTTTGTCAAAAAATGGGATTTTTGTCAATTTCAAAGACTTGGTAGCCTCAAATGACCTCCATATGTTCCATATTGTTCACATACACCCTTAAACATTTCTAGGGGCAGGCTTTGACCCATTTAAGATCAGGCAAAGTGGTTCATAACCCCTAAAATAACCAAAATCACCCAAAATGGCCCAAAACTAAGGAATTGTATGATTTTTAGTCTCTTATACACTACATTTCGCGGTGTTCTCTTCATCAGGCAGACTCTTTTTATTCTTCTTTCTTGGTCTTGCATTTTCTTTTTTTTTAGAAACGCCTCCACCAATTTTTATTTATTTTCATTTTGGCATCACTGAGTGTGATGACAGCTGCCCCACCTTTCCGCAAGGTGCTGTGACGTTCAATCTTCTTTTGCAATTGCAATTCTTCTTTAATATTTGTATAAGTCCCTCCTCCACCCCCAGCTTTTAATAATATGCTGGTCACCTGAATGTTTTGAGATTTTTTCTTCTGAAAGCATCTTGATTTGTCTAGCAGGTCTTGTAGAGATCTAAAACATATTCATATTGTTTTGCTTTGACTTGAAAACTGGCAACAATTCTCTGTGATCGATCCTAACACGAACAAAACCATCTCTTCTCTCTTGCCCATACACTGCATGAGCTGCAGCTGAAACTTCCTGGACTGCTCTTTCACAGCTTTGAGTGTGAACTGAGAAGTTCTCAACTTCAAGTGGAGACCTGAGAAGCTCCTCAACTTCTCCTCTTGACATCTTACAAGTGAAGAGTGGCTCATACAGTTTCTCCTTATCCCAATTAATCAGAGTAATTGGAGAAGTGGCATAAAACTCAGTTTAGGGTTTTTATGAGTTCTCAGACTCATGTCTCCATACTCAGACTTACCTCTGATCTTCTTGATCATCTCAACCCCCCATGCCCTCTCCTCCTCATCCTCATTGCACAGGAGAGAGGCAATGATGTTCTCACTGTGAGCATGATATGCTCCACGAACTATTACATGAGTCATTATGTTCCTGACTTCAGATGTCTGGCTTCTCAGCAGTCCCAGAGCGGTCACAGTATGGTGAGGTCCATACCTCATGTGATGCTTCACCTTGATCTGAAAATACATCTTGAAGTAGAAGTCCAGGCAGAACTTCAGCAGCACCTCCAGCTTATTCAACACCTCCCCCTTCAGACCATGCTGCCTCATCCACAGCATCCACAGAGCCTCACCTGTAGTCAGCCAGCGTGACTGATTCAGTGGGCCACACTTCTAACCAGCAACTTCCTTGAGAGCTTTGATCAGTAGGTAGCAGTTCTTCTGGTCAGTGCTAAGGTTCTGTAGAATGTCTTCTGGCAGTTCAATTATATCTTCTCCTGGCAGAGCCTTGAAGCTAAAGATGACAGGGATGTTATTGATCTTCTCCAAAAGTTTTCCTATTGGGCCACTTGTGCGTGTAGGGACCATCAAGCTTGATGATCATGTGCCTGAGGCTGAGTTCATTAATATGCAACTGGCATATCAGCCAGTGACACTTGTGACCTAGCAGTCCCTCCAAGTGAGTGATGGCTCCTCCATCAGGTCCTGTGTTTGTGTTGGTGGAGTCACCACCAAGAACCACAATAGTATCTTTAGCACCATGAGCACTAATCCACTCAAACAGAGCCTGAGCTATCTTCAGTGCAGGTTTCTCATTTCCTTCAGGTTCTTCTGGTGTACAATGGAAGATATACTTCCCCTCAGGTTCCCAGGTAACACTATAGTGCTCTTCAGTTGTAATATCAGGATGGAGCGGCCAGTTTCTTCATTGTACCTCATGATCTTTGTCTTCTTATCTTGTTTTCCATCAAAGAAAATTCCCTTGATCTCCTCTCCCTCTGTCCTTTTCTCCAGGGCCTCCACCGAAGCACCTATTACAGACTCCTTGCCCCTCCACATCTTCATCCTGTCAACAGCTAGATATGCCTTATCAGCAGATAGATGGTCAGCTTTGATGAGATCTTCCAAGAAACCAGTTGCAATGGCTGCTGCAGGAGTGTTTGCCACCTTGAACCTGACCGCAGCCGCAGCAGTGCTTGAGATATCCATGTAGTTCCTCCTGGCAGAGGTGAAGACTTTGCCAGTGTTGACACTGGAGCTTGTGCCTGGTGCAGTACTGGAAAAATCTGTGTCAGCAGTAGGAGCTGCTCTGCCTAGAGACTTTTGCAAGGAAGTCACCTCATCATCATCACCATCATCAGCTCTAAGCAGTAGCTCCTTTTCTTCTTCCTCTTTTCTGTTTCTCTTATCACCTGCCTTCTGTTCTTCCTCCTTCCTCTTAGTGGCCTTCACCTGCTTCATTGTTTCCTTCACATCGACAGATGCCATCCGGAAGCCAGAAACTTCTGAGGATTTGATCCTCTGGTAATGGAGCCACTCTAGCTCTAGCTTTGGAATCTTATGAGGCAGAGGACAGTCACAGCTGACATGAACTCTAGCAGCACAGCCAGAGCAGCCAGACGCTTCAGTTCCATAGGGAGTGATATCATGTCTGCAGGTTGTTATGTCAAACAATGTATCAAGTTCAGATATTCTCTTCTCTCTCTTTGCAGCCTTCACTCTGCCATTCACTACGTCAATCATATCATTCCACCTGACAAGAATCTTCCTGGCACTGAATCTCTCTTGAATGATCACAGGAGGAGTGAACTTGGCATTGCTTTTGCGCCACTGTGCCAGTACCAGTGATGCCAAGTCCTTAGCCAAATCTTGCAGAGGGTACTGATCTCATATCATCCAGAAGCAGCTTCTCTTCCTGGAGGAGGATTCCTCTCTGAAACACAGCTCTCCAGGTTGGAACTTTTGTGGAAATAACTGCTTGCCTGGACCCACCAGATCACTCAGCTTTGAGCCAGAACTTTTTGTGGTTTTTCATCCTTGCTTAGCCATGGTGGCTACACAATCTTCACCAAGCTTTGTATCTGAAACATAGAAAATTATCACAGTGAAAATCTAGTAGCCAATAACAGCTGTTACAATGGTTTTGTTTGGTAAGAAACCGGTCTGTTACATTTGAACGACAGTGTATGTTCTGCACAGCTGTTCTGTACATAATCAGAAAACGAGAAAGTGGAAATTTGAACACTTAAACGTGATTTTTAGCAAAGATTCACGAAAAGAAACCTCTCCTAAAATTTAATTTTACATAGGAATACATACTGCCAATCTTGAAATTCGCACTTCAATGAGCATGATACACCCTAGTGTACAGAGCTGTATCCTCCTTGAGGAGGAGATGCGGAGGTCTGTACACCAAGATTAACCCATAGTTCGTCCCTCCCAGGTTCAGATCGACGCCAAGCAGCTCCCGTTCCGATCGGAACTGGCAGTCAACCGGACTCACCGTGTCCCTGACGTATATTAGTACCCTTCCCCCTCCCCAAGGGTGCGGTCCTTGTGAAACATTCTATACCCGGGAATCTCGAACTCCCCAACGTAGTCCCTACGATCAGTCGGAATCCAGGACTCGGTGATAGCAACGATATCCTGGTATTCTGATGCTAAGAGCGGCCGTAGCTCGCAAAACTTATTCATAATCGACCTAGCATTAAAAAGCACTGCACAGAGGGAACCTTCCCTATTCTGACCGCCCCCGACCACGACCCGTTTCCCGAACAGCCAGGGCTGGCGGGAGTTGAAGAGACCCTCACCAACGAGGGGGCAACTTCCGCAGGAGCCTGAGCCCCTCCAACGGGGAAGGAGGGTCACCCACCTGTACATGGACGCACCCTTCAGTTGAAGGTATGTCTGCCAACGGCTCAAGATCATCTCTCTCCGGTGGGGGCCCGTCATCACTCCCGGGGCCTGACCTCACCATACGGTATAGGTGCCACTCGAGCAGCGCGCCTAGCACACCTTTACCCTTGACAATGAGGTGGACACCACCCCTATGATAAAGGTTCCACCTACCCGAAAATGCGACGAAGGGGTCAACAAACCTCGCGCCCAGTGGGACGCACAAGTCTTGCACCCTCTCCTTGATGACGAGAGAGAGAGAGAGAGAGAGAGAGAGAGAGAGAGAGAGAGAGCTAGTTGGTGCATCAGGGGATTGCGAAGGAGAATAGTGATGTTTTTATATCCCAACCAGCCTACAACGTTAGTGGAGACTCAGGCATTCGCATGGTTGATATAATGTCACCGTCGATGTCACGCCAAGATGAGTCTCGTTATATTCAGGACTCCGGAAGTAACACAACCATAATTTTTTACCCAGAAGACGCAATCTAAAATACCTGTGGCATAATAAAATAGAAAAAGCACGCAACTTTTTTATATTTCTGTTATGTATGAATTTGTTTCTTAGTTTTATTTGGAATAGATTTTCAGGAAATCTGCAGTTGACTGTACCAGTTACCGTACATCGTCTAAAAACATTTGGTTTGTTTGCAAAGTTTTAGTTTCAAAGTGACAAAAATATAAATGGTGTAAGAGATTTGCACAGTATTGTACAGTGCGTTCGAAAAGTCTCCCGCAGTGCTATGTTAAACACATAGGAAATTGAAAAACTACAATGTTTTCATTCAACCATGATTTAGTAATTTTATTACATAACTTTTTGATTTTACAGCATGTGTTGAAAGTGTTTTCCACCATTATGTAGGCACAGAGCAACTCGTCTATACTTGATGGGTCCCGCGTCTTACGGTACCTAAGCGCCAAAATTAAAATTCGCCAGAAATCGCCTCCAAAGTTCAACAATATTCTCGCAATAGTATCTGTTATTAATTGAGCTAGAACGTTAATTTTTGGCTAAATTACAGTTCTAAGTATGCTAATGAAGATGTTGATGAGTTTTTGGAATAGATTTTCATATTTTATATTTTATATATATTTTTTTTTATTTTTTATTTTCTTATTATGCCGAACTTTGGGTGAACGTTTGGCTGGCGATAGAGGTGAAAAAAGTAGTTCGCTTCATAGGGTTTTCAACCATACTTCTAGTGTCGTAAGGTCATTTTAACCCAAACCACGCGATAGAGGAAGGGTGAAAATAGTGATATCCATCAAAAACACGTTTTCGCCTGTGGTGGCGCTTAGGTATCTTCAGACGCGCGACCCCTCACTTGTTGTCAAACACTTTTTTTAAAGTGTTGGTTGACTGCGGAGAGACTTTTCGAACGCACTGTATATGCAGTACGAAAAAAAGGTTTCTCACCCGTTAAAAAAAAATCGAATCAGGCCTAAAAATGAAGCGAGATGGTTCGCTTAAAGATTTCATTTATCTTGAAAAATATCTGTTAGGAATGGAATCAATATTGTTTCTTACCAGATGAAGCATGTGTCGCCATTATCTGCGTCGGGGAACATATGAAAGATTTGGACGTACTGAAAAGGTGTTAAACCTGTTCATTATTATTATTATTATTTTTCCCTTAAGTCAGTGTTATTACAGCATTAAGGATGTTTTGGAGAGTTGAAAGGTCTCCTTCCTTCCATCCTTCCTTTCTGCGTAGACGATGTAAAAACTTCGCGAATGAGTAGGTGACTTATTATGTTTGAAGGAATTATTTCGCTTTAGTTGTGGTTGACTGCTGCTGTGTGGCAAATGTTTGTCATCAACCGAGATATCGTTCATTGTTGTAATTAAATCGAACCAGAATGTACATTAGGGTGTCCCACTTATGGCCTTTTTTTTTCAGATCCATTGAACATACCTTTTTTCCCGTTAGAAATGGTTTACTAAATGGTTTACTAAATATATCAAAAAGATTCAATTTAACAATTTTGGGGTCCCCGACCCACCCTCGAAAATGGCCCCCCTGAAAATGCTAGAAATACCCATTTTTTGTTTTGTAGTCAACCTATTGTGTACCACTTATGGTTTTTTTTTTCAGATTTATTGAACATAGCTTTTTTCCTATTAGAAATGGTCAACTTATACTAAATATATCATAAAAAGATTAAATTTCAATATGTTATGGGTTAAGGTACAGTAAAAGGCATTTGATCAGGTTAGTGGGGCTCAAATTCTCAACTAAGAAAGGGACTTTTTTATTTTAGCTAAGAAAGGCGCAATAGCAAGAGTTTATTGTGGAATTAACCATTTTGTGTTTTTTTCAGGTATTTACTCGTAGATAATAAAATATGTTTAATTATGAGGTATTGTAATAATGAATATAAATAAAGCTGTATTAAGAAACAATTCAACAAACTTCGACTCTTTGCTTGGTGCATTAAAGGATGATCTAAGTGGCCAAGAGGGATGCATGCTGCCATCAAAAGGCAAATATATCGAGCTTAGACGTCAGGTTAAAAGATCAGTTAGGAATGCTAAGAGTAATTTAGAGCTACTTACAGCTGCGGATAGTAAACATAATTCCAAAAAGTTTTTGGAATACGTCAATAATCGTAGGCCGATAAAAGATAACATCGGCCCTCTAGTGCAGTGGTTCCCAACCTTTTCACCACAAAGGACCCCTTTTATTTTTTTCCCACGGACCCCATGTTTTTGAAAGATTCCGTCTACCAAACAAACTGTTTTTATTAACTAATAATTAACTCGTTTTCTCATTTTTCACTATCAAATAAAGGACATATAAGTGAGTATGCAATTAAAATACAGCGTATTAAAAAGTATTAATAATTCCAGCCAAGAGCAAGGAAACTTCAAATTTTAGCCTAAGCGCCCTTATCGTGGGTAAATGTACGATTTCTATTGGAACCTCTCGAAATATTGAAAGCTCACGGACCCCCAGTACTACCTTCGCGGACCCCCAGGGTTCCGGGGACCCCAGGTTGGGAACCACTGCTTTAGTGGATGTTAAAGGCGCTTTGGCTTCTGACTCTCAGGCGATGGCGGGTGTTTTTAATAAATTTTTTGCGACAGTTTTTACCGTAGAAAACGTAAATAATGTCCCCAACGTGGACGATATCGTTCCATTTAGTAGCGAGACTATTTTGGATGAAATAACTGTTCACGAGGGTGAGATTGCGCATTATATCGATAGGCTAAAAGTTAGCAAGGCTCCAGGCCCTGACACTTTTTATCCTAGACATTTGAAAGAATTGGAAGACGTTATCGTAGGCCCATTAACGAAGATTTTTAATCAGTCACTCGAAACGGGGATTATTCCTGAAGACTTCAAATTAGCTAACGTCACGCCTATTTTTAAAAAAGGCGACCGCACAGTAGCTAGCAATTATAAGCCCATTAGCTTAACGTCAATTGCCGGTAAACTTTTGGAATCCGTAGTTAGGGATCGTATCATCGATCACTTAGAAAGTAGAGATTTGATTAATAGTAGTCAGCATGGGTTTCGACGCCATAGATCTTGTTTAACTAATTTGTTAGAATTTTATTGCGAAATAGTGCGCGAACATGCTAGGCATAAAGCGGCTGACATTATTAATTTAGATTTTAAAAGGGCGTTCGATACAGTTACGCATAGAAGATTAATTGCGAAGGTTAAAGCGCACGCACGGTATACACGGTCAGGTAACTAACTGGTTAGAGGAATGGCTTCGTGCTAGGAGACAGAGGGTCGTTGTTAATGGTAGTGAATCGGGGTGGTTGGATGTAGGTAGCGGTGTCCCACAGAGTTCAGTGTTAGGCCCATTGCTATTCGTAATTTACATTAACGACATAGATGTAGGATTGACTAGTAACGTGTCAAAATTCGCGGACGATACTAAAATAGGCGGTAAGGTTGTTAACGAGGACGATAGAAATACGCTCCAAGACGATGTAAATAGAATTATGGAGTGGACGGATAAGCGGCAGATGCAATTTAACGTAGACAAATGTAAAGTTTTACATATAGGTTCTCGTAACAATAATTACACGTACACGATAGATGATAGAGAGTTAGCGAGCGTTGACGAGGAAGTAGATTTAGGCGTACGCGCATCTAAGGATTTAAAAGTTAGGAACCAGTGCCTGGAGTCTTGCGCAAAAGCTAATAGGATGTTAGGCTTCATTGCCCCTTTACAAGTCCCTAGTCAGGCCTCATTTAGAATATGCCGTTCAGTTTTGGTGCCCGTATTTGCGTGAGTATATTGATAGGTTAGAAAGGGCTCAGCGTCGTGCCACGAAACTGATTCCTGTAAATCAAAATAGCATTTCATGAGGTAGTTTTAGTCGCTTTATTCAAATTTGTCATTCATTTTTTGTGCAAATGCATATTAATGGTGAAAATTATGACACTAATAATATATATATAAATACACTCATTTTTGGTCCGACGAGTATAATTTTGTGCTATTTGTATAGGGAAATAGTGATGACGTCATTTTCTGTGCGCCGTTCACATGTCTTTCAGTCCGAACGTAGAAGATCAGTTTTGTATGATGTTGTCGTGCGAAGGGTGTGATTTGTCCTACTTACGGCAACTGAACGTGTTGGCCATAATGATCAGGCGTCATTAACGTTTTTCAAGGAACACGGGGTTCTCCCATCATCCAGACAGTGCCTAAAGTGTGGTAATCTGTGTTATATTGCGAAGATCGTCAGGCATTTTACCGTAACCGGCAGAAAACTAATCCCAAAAATAAGCTCGTTGTTTAGGTTGTTTAGGTTTAGTTAGGTTAGGTTTAGTCAGGTTAAGTTAGGTTTGGTTAGGTTAGGTTTAGTTTAGTTAGGTTAGGTTTAGTTAGTTTTCAAAAATTTTGGTTAATATATTGCTATTCACATGACCAGAAATGAAGAAATACGACTCCGAAGTAATGTAAAAATAATCATATTGCTTTGCATTTGCACGGGAAATGAAGGTTATATTTGAACAGAGCACTCCAAAATACACTAGAAAAATGTATTTTTTATTTCAACTTCAGGCCATGTCATTTGCGACATAATTACCCCGACAACTATACTATCCCGATTATTAATCCTTTGCCTGCCATACACCTATTTGTAATGTTCTGTGGCAACTGCCAAACACCTACCAGTAGTTGTTGGCTTTTTTACCTTTATTTTCTTTTATTTATTCAAAATTATTTGATATATTATTAATTTTGCTTATCTTTGCAAAGTCTAAATACATTTTACATGTTTTAAATATATATATATATATATATATATATATATATATATATATATATATACACACACAGGGTGTTTAAAAAATTGTTATCCATAAAGAATTATTTTTTTATTATTGGAAATTTACTAGAGAAAATGGGATTTATGGGTAACTAATTCAAGTTGATACAGTGATTTTTTTCGTCCCCCCAAAAACGTTGAAAGTTAATTAAACTTAGGCCATTTTTCAGGCGTGACGTCATGGCATAGAAAACGGAACCTGGCAGTCAAATGGTTAATAAAGTTACTAAGAAGTGTGTAAAATCTAATATCGGTATCGAGGAGTTGAACGGGAGGTCTATAAACAGCAACGAAATTAAAGCTAATACTACGTGCCCTAACTTCAACGCATATCGCATTAATTACTGCCAGAAATTCTATCTTAACCTCGATAGCCCTAAGAGAATTACGAATGTAAAACAAAACGCCGCCACCAATCCTATGCAACTATTATTAGTAAAAGGTTGAAAACCCGCTATATCAAATTCCCCAACAAGTCCCGAATTACGGTATTTAACCACGTTTCGGTTATAGCAACTATATCGTAGTTCACGGAATGAATTATAGCCTTAAATTCGTACAATTTATTTCTAATACTACGCGCGTTACAATAAAAGACATTTAAATTATTTTTTACCACGGATCGGTATTTTAAACTATTTTTCACGTCGGGCCGGCTTTTCCCGGACCCACAACGTTCAAAGAGGGCTTCGACCTATACAGCTTTCGAACGTTCTCATCGATTAATCTACCTAGCCTAGCATTCCCTATTTCATTGAAATGCACCCCATCTTTAAAAAAAAGGCTAGGATCACTAAATTCTGACCACAGCTTTACGAAGGGTACATTTCCCTCAGCACAAATCTCTTCTAGTTTAGTGCTAAAAAATATTGTTTTTGACGTAATCCTAAAATTTAAACCGTGCCTAAGGTAATACCCAGTGTTGGGCACTAAAGCGTTAATCCGATAACAGTTAATTAACGAAGTTAACTTTTTTTAACGGACTATTAACGGAAGTTAATTTCCATTTCGCGTTATCGGACCAGTTAACTTCCGATAACTCGATATTTAGTCTGTTAAAGTCCGTTAACACGTTAACTGCGAGGAGTCATTCACGGAAGATCACCGCTCCGCGAATGAATTCAAACCGCCATAACTTCAGTCTGCCAATTCCGTCCTCTGCCGCAGTGGAACGGCTCTTCTCTCTCGGCAAGGACATCCTGAGGCCCAAGAGGTCAAGACTGGCAGTTGGGCCTAACTTTGAGAAGTTGGTCTTTCTGGAGGGCAACCAGCACATTGTGTCATAGTCTTTAATAAATGTGCCTAAAATTTAATTTTACCTTTCAGTTCCCGCCATAATAATTCTCTGGTAAATTAAAATTTAGTTAATGGTTAGTGGTTACAAGGGTTTCAAAATATGTAATCAGTACATTTTTTATTAAAAATAAAAAAAAAAGTTATTAAGCAAAAAAGTTGCAAAACTTGATAAAAATACAGTTAAATACCTATTTATTGTTGGATTTTGCATAAATAAACATTTTCTATGGGTTTTAAAGCTTTTTTCCTTGATTTTTTAAATGTTAGTAAAGAAATAGTTATCGTTAACGGATTATCGTTAACTTCCGTTAACTTTGTAGTAAAATTATCGGATTATCGTTATCGGAGTTAAAAATTGGGGTTAACGGATTATCGTTATCGAAGTTAACTTTTTGGTTAACGGTGCCCACCACTGGTAATACCTACAACTAAAGACCTATCTGACCTTGCCTTCAGGGACCTAATTAACCTCCTGTATCTCTCCAAAAGGTTAGGCACTCTCGTATCGGGCCTATAGGGGTCGTTGCCCCCTAGCATCGTCACCAACATCGAGTGACGGGAGGCAACATCAATCCTATCTACTTCGTCTCTAATTCTGTCAAACCTGGCCCCTGGTAGACAGACCCTCCTCCGCTTGGTTGGATTCCGTTCAACAAACTCTGTGTCCATATGGCGCACTAAAGAGTCCCCAATTAAAATAGTTTCTCCCTCGGTCACGACCCTATCCAAATGGGCGAAGGGTTCGAAACCTCGATAGGGGGTGAGGATTCCTATCAGCTAACGTACGTGGCCTAGCTCCACCCTTACCTACTTTAAATCTGTCGCCGATTACTAATCTCGGACCAACCTTAACCCCTTCTTCAACTCTGTCTAACCTTCCCGATAAACTACTTATATTAGAAACTAGGTTCTTAACCTAATAGTCCGGTAGCACAGACCCCGATTTTACTGGAACCCTGCATTGTTTGTTATAAAGCAAATTTTTACATATTTTGAAAGCTTATACCACCCCATTCAAGAATCCATAGGGTGTACACCTGATCCCCGCTTGGCTTTTTCAATATGGCCGCCATTTTCCAAGATGGCCGGCGAAACTGAAAAATCCCATATCCTGGTCAATACTTGATGGATTTTGATGATCTTGGTGTCATTTCTAGGGTTTTTTAGGATGATGAGTCGATCTGGAGGGGTTGTGGATACTTTGGGGGTCGTTTTGACCCACATTCGTCAATACTCAAGGTCATTGGAGGTCAAACGCCCCCCGAAATAAGGAATATCCCATATCCCGGGCAGTCGTGGAGATATTTTGGTGATCTTAGTCATTTTTATGGTTTTTGGCGAGACTGAGTAGTTCTATAGGGTTTAAAATGAAATCAGGGATTATTTTTCCCATGGTAAGGTGAATTCCAACATGTCTAATTATTCCTCTTATTTTTTTCAGGTTGTTGAGATTATTGCTGATGGTGCTGCCCACCTGGTGGTTTGATGACGTCTTGGTTGTGCTGATTCCAAAATTGTTTTTAGACCGCTGAATATGGAGAATATAACAGGTGAGCATTGTTTAGTTTTCATTTGCTGAGGATAAATTATTTCAATGCGATTTGTACGCTGAAGAATGGGTAAACAAAATTCTTATTTTTCAGGTTCTACAAAAGCTGCAGACAAATGTTTTTTCAAGGATTTCCTGCGTAGCTATCCTTGAGGTCAGAAAGGTCTTTCAAATTGTGGGAGGATTCAGAAAATCATAGAGAGCAGCGACATCAGAGGGCAGCCAGATGTTCGAGCTTTTGATCGCTACTATGATTTCTCTCCGAAATCAAGCACTCGGGCAATGAGAAGCAAGAGCAGCAGAGTTCACAAGCTGGACCTCAACACCCCATTGCCTACAAGAGACGCTGTTCTCACGTGCACCGCGAACAAGGAACAACTAAACAGGCTGCTCTATGAGCAAATCCTTGCTGACAGTGAGTATCTCGCAACTGTAACCCAAGACTATGAGCTAGTGCTTGCAGGATGGCAGACCATACCGACTTCCATTGTGCGAGGCAGGAGTCGAGCAGCATTGGAGCTCTCATCATCTCATGAAGAGGCTGACGTGATAATAACACAACACGCTATCGCACAAGCTGAGAAAGATTCTGATGCCCGCATCGCCATCATTTGTGATGACACAGACGTGTTTGCCATGCTGACTCACTTCTATGAATTTAAAAAACTAGGCTGTCCCATGATTATGGAGTCTCCAGTGCGTGGCAGAAAATCAGTGGACATCCGAGCAACTGTAACCCAGCACAAAGACATCATCCCACAAATCCTCAAACTACACGCTTTGAGTGGTTGTGACACAGTTGCAGCAATACATGGCATCGGCAAAGCGACTGCCATTGCCACAGCCAAGAAGGGTCGGAAGCTAGACAAGCTGGGGTCCCTTGATGCTTGCTTTGACCATATCGAGAAAGAGGCAACAGCGTTCATTGTTGCATGCTATGGGGATAAGAAATCCTCATCTCTTACTGAGTGTCGTCAGCGAGTATGGGCTCAGAAGACAGGGAAGTCTGGAACTGCTGCACCCAAACTATGTTCTCTACCACCAACAACTGAAGTTTTCCATCAAAATGTGCTCAGAGCCCACTACACTGTGGCGAACTGGCTCGATGCACTAAAGTGTGACCCACCACCACTTGATCCTGTGCATTATGGGTGGGAGAGAGACGAAACAAACAGCGTTCTCATCCCCAAAAACAGTTGGTGAAGGAGTGGTGTTCTTAGCAACAGATGAAGTTCTGAAGCTAATCAGATGTGGGTGTGAATCACAATCACCATGCAGGGGGGAGTCGCTGCGGCTGCATGGGACGCGGAATCCCTTGCACAATGTTCTGTGCATGTGGCAGCGGCTTGGATTGCAACAATCAATTGAACCAAAACGCAAACGAAGAGCAGACTGATGATCCTGATGATCCTGACACAACCATGTCTTTTGATATTTGCCCCCAATAAATGGTTACCTAATGTGAATAACTGCATCAAAGTTGTCAATGTCAATCCCCCAGCTAGGTAAGAGCTTTGTTTTGCTTACGAGGTCATATCTTGTAGCTTTGCAACCTTCCATAGAATGCATGTGCTCTGCACTTCAGCATAAATTGTGGTTTATATCCGAATATCCATATCCATATAATGTGGGTTATGTCATTTAAGCATTATGATCTGGTTTTATCTGCAGAAAAGATGTTAAGTGCTCAGCAGTTAGCTAGATTGTAGAAATTGTCACTGAAATAAAGCAAATACAGTGATGTCAACTGTGGCCAAACTTTAACCTCAAATGACCTTGACTTGACCCATGGAGTTGCAAAATGATATCCTACTGTTATCATGTGCCTATAGAACTACTCAGTCTCTGTATTGAACGGACGCATTTCCTGAGCTCTCTGATATTGCATCTACTTTTGCATGTTGCTAAGAATTTTACTTTTGGAAAGTTTTGAATTTTATATACTTGCGTTTATATTCACATTGTTATAGTTAAGTAATTGAATATTAGTCTATAAACAACAACAAAATTAAAACTAATACTACGCGCCCTAACTTCAACGCATATCGCATTAATTGCTTCCGGAAAATCTATCTTAACCTCGATAGCCCTAAGAGAATTACGAATTTATAGCAAAACGCCGCCACCAAGCCTATGTAACCTATCATTAGTAAAGAGTTTAAAACCCGGTATATCAAGTTCCCCCAACAAGTCCCGAGTCACGGTATTTAACCACGTTTCAGTGATAACAACTATATCGTAGTTCCCGGAATAAATTATTGCCTTAAATTCGTTTAATTTATTTCTAATACTACGCGCGTTACAATAAAAGACATTTAAGTTTATTTTTACCACGGGTAGGCGTTTTAAACTATTTTTCAAGTCGGACCCGCATTTCCGAGACCCACAACGTTTAAAGAAGGCTTCGATCTATACAGCTTTCGAACGTTTTCGTCTATTAACCTACCTAGCCTAGCATTACCTATTTCATTAAAATGCACCCCATCTTTTATAAAAAGGCTAGGATCACTGAATTCTGACCACAGCTTTACGAAGGGTACATTTTCCTCAGCACAAATCTCTTCTAATTTAGTATTAAAAAATATTGTTTAGACGTAATCCTAAGACCCACCCCTTGCCTAGGGGTAATACCTAGAAGTAAAGACCTATCTGACCTTGCCTTCAGGAACCTAATTAACCTCCTATATCTCTCCAAAAGGTCAGGCACTGCCGTATCGAGGCTATACGAGTCGATGACCCCTACCATCTTCACCAACATCGAGTGACGGGAGGCAACATCAATCCTATCCACTTCGTCTCTAATTTTGTCAACCCTGGCCCCTGGGAGACAGACACTCCTCATCTTGGTTGGATTCCGTTCAACGAACTCTTTATCCATATGGCGCACTAAAGATTCCCCAATTAAAATAGTTTCCCCCTCCTTCACGTCCGTATCCAAATGGGCGAAAGGGTTCGAAACCTCGATAGTGGGGGATTCCTATCACCTAAAGTACGTGGCCTATCTCCACCCTTAACTTCTCTAAATCCCTCCCCATCTACTAATCTCGGATCAACCTTAACCCCTTCCTCAACTCTATCCAACCTTCCCGATAAGCCACCTAAACTAGAAACTAGGTTACGCACGTCACCCTTCAAATACTAACGTCGGCTTTCGTCAACTGTAGCCCTACCCCTGCCCTCATCAAGCGTGGCAAGTCTTTCCGTTACCTTACGTACACTACGTTTTATGTCAACTCTTTCCTCTCTTAAATTACAAAAGAAACAAACTGATCTCTCGGTAATCGCCATAGGAACGTCGTTATAATCCTTAAAATCCGTATACCACTGATTTACCCCACACCTAACACACGATGCTTTCTGCGACGGCATCGCGCAAGTTAAATTAGTTTATAACCGTCACAAGTTTAAATTAAATTAAGCCGGCACGCTATGAAAACTTCTAAATCGCTAAAATACACTAATATTCAATTACTTAACTATAACAATATGAATATAAACGCAAGTATATAAAATTCAGAACTTTCCAAAAGTAAAGTTATTGGCAATGTCCAAAAGTAGAAGCAATATCAGAGAGCTCAGGAAATGCGTCCGCTCAGTGCGGAGCCTGGATGATAAGGTAAAGATGAGGATGTTTGAAAGGGGTGTTCTATGAAGCCATATTTTTATTTTAAACTGCATATTGACAGATCTGATGTTATCATGATCTGCCGAGTTAACTACAAATGGAAATTGAAATATGCATTTTATTATGAATTACAATTAAACATGCATATGAGCAAAAATTAAATGCTTAAGCTTTAAAAATCAACGTTAAGCAAGACATGACTTCATCTTTTACAATTTAGAAAGAATGTATACAGAAAATGAACATTGCAGACTTTAACAAGATTACATTATTAAGCTAAATCTATAAAAATTATTAAGTAATTTAAAAAGAAATAACTGACCATTTGTTCAACAGAAATAAAATAGAAAGCGAATCAAAAATTTTATCCGAACTTCGTCATCGTTATGCAAATTTGGATTCTATTGTAAAAAATAATATAAGAACGTACATACATATGAATATAAGTATCATTCTTCAGTCAGACTCCTTCCTCATTCGTCAGCCAGACTCCTTACTTTTATTCGTCGGCCAGACTCCTTACTCAGCGGACGCATTCCCTGTGCTCTCTGATATTGTTTCTACTTTTCGATATTGCCGATAAATTTACTTTTGCAAAGTTCTGAATTTTATATACTTGCGTTTATATTTACATTGTTATAGTTAAGTAAATGAATATTAGTGTTTTTTAGCGATTTAGAAGTTTTCATAGCGTGCCGGCTTAATTTAACTTAAACTTGTGACAGTTATAAACTACAGTCACATCATTATTGCTTTGCACTACACGGTAAATACGTCCAAGCACTACTTCACCGCTCAAGGTGTGCGGGCGCCTTCATATCGTTCAATATCATTTTTGTGCCCACTTAACATTCGGTTGGCAAGTTATCTTTGAACACGGCTAGAATACGGGGCTCCAATAAACCTTAGCCCCCCCGCCCATGGCCTAAACCATTAGAGGTACAGTAAAACTAAACATACCTTACAAAAGAGAATTTAATCCTGCATTTAATGAGAAACAACTAAAACTTGGTGTTCCCGCCATTGGCTTCCAAGACAGCCTGAATTCGCTTTGGGTAGCTTGCTCAAAGTGACGTGAATAGATCTTGATCGTTACGCAAATTTCCTAAAACAGTTTCAATGTGTTGCGTCATTGTATCCTTCGAAAATCGATTTGCTGCAGGTTCTTTAAACAAGAGACATTCAACCTTGTCCTTTATAACTGATCCAATGTGTTCACAGACGTTCAGGTCAGGAGAATTTCCTGGCCATTCTTCATTTCCAAAGAAAGCAATCTCATGGTTCCGTAACAACTGTTGAGTGGATAATGCCTTAAAGCAGGGGGCCTTCTCGTGCAGAAGTGTGACCTGATCGACATCCATAACATTGTTTGGGTTTCTTAGAAAAGGAATGACATGCTGGGATAGAATAATATCACGAAAATACTGTCCATCCCAACTCTGACCATTTTGCTTCAGCACCCACATGAGCTTCTTTGCAGTGAACAAAACAAACACACCAACACAGACAGTCTGGACTTTTTAATAATTCGCGATAATGTTCATTGTCATCGATTTCATCTGGTGTTGTGGCCCACACTCGATCATTTTGGTAGTTAGGCCGACGTGTTACGTAAACAAAAAATTCATCGGAGACAGATAAATGCATGAAATCATCCACATCCCAATCTTCAAGATAATCGGCAACCCACATTCTGCCATCGATATTAAGTTGAGTTTTTTTTGGCTTTGGAAGTTCATGCCAAGGCTTTAAACCTTGCCTATGACGGTACAGTCGAATGATCTCACCACTAACGATCTTTCCTCTCAACACTTCGATCTCTCTAGAAAGTTTAGCACAGCTGTTTTTCCGCTTACGCGTATCGCTTTCAATGATGTCTTTTGTTTCCTGAGAGAGTAGCAAATTTGGGCGCCCAGATTTGGTTGTATCCATTTCACATTCATCCAAAGTTTTATTCCAATTTCTTTTGACGAAGTCCTCACTTCTTCGCAACTTTTTGGCAACCCATGAACGTGTTATAAAGGTAGCTCCAGCATCACGAGCTTCCCGAAATGTTATTGCTCGTATGCGATCTATCACACGTTGCCTCTCCGAATCACCAATTAATTGAGAAGCCATTATATTATCATTTTATCAGCTAGAGTAATTTTAATACCTGCAATAAATAAAGAATTTTATATATTTTTATAATCACTAAAAACTATTTCGCTATAAGTAAACATGTAAGCTGCAAATGGGGGGGGGGGGGCGAAGGTTTTTTTGAACCCTTACAATCAAAAGCACGCAAAAAGAGGTCATCGTTCGCCACAACATCATTATTAAATACAAGTTTATAAACAACCCTTTCCAATCGAGGTTTTTTTTTACCGTCCTGAGCTTTTCAATCGTGACCTTCTTCACTCTGCATAGCGGCAATTGAAATAATCTTCCAAGTCGTAACGACAGCTACTCATTATATAGAGATACAGCTCTTCAGGGTGAACAGTGTAGGCGAGCTCTGCCCTCTACCGCTCAAGTGGTTTGCACCAAAGTTCGGGATATTTCGAAGAGTCTATAGTGGGCCTATTGTTAGCCGTTTGAGGTGATGCTGACTAATTTAATGCTAGTGAATAGTTGATGCAATGATTGATTATTAATGACAGGCTGGGTTAACAATTTATGATGTCCTACAGTATCACCGTTGAAGGTGGCTAATGGAGTTGGCCTACTATAATATTTCTCAGTGATACGAATTGCTTCGAGGTCACCAGCTTGGATTACACTCAAGCAAATATTGTTAAGGTTATATAGGGTATAAAGAGCACCTTATTGTTTTGTATTTAATTAAGAAAATAAATCTGTTATTTGTTCACAGTGAATAACAAATGATTGAGAGTAATTATAGTGAATAACAATTGTTCAACGGCCTTTATATTATGCTAAGATGACATGGAGCTGAGCCAATAAGAGCTTAATTGTCAAGTAATGCATTAATTTATGTTAGGTTAATGGCATGCAAAATGGAACACATAAAATATGAAACCTAATGATAATAGAAATTAAGCACGTACGGTTTGATACACTGAATAGAATATATAACACACTGATTATGTAGGCTAAAGGTTGTGCATGAATGAACATGGGAAAAATGCTTGCAACCTAATAATAATAGAAATTAAGCACGTGCATATGGTACACTGAATAGGTGACGCAGGCTAGAGTTACGCATAAATGGAACATTGCATGGGCCTAGTAATGCTATTAAGAATGCACGTGCGTTTAGCACACGGTAAGTGGATTTGGCCGTCAATAACACTGAATTCAAAAATGTAACTCATTTTACTCAATCAGGTCAGGTTTTTATGCTATCTCAATTTAAAAAAAATAGATAATTCGAAAATAATCGTTATGAAATTAGCAAGTTTATTTTTTTAAAACGGACTTAAATTGACAGAAAATGTACAAAGTATATAAAAAATGGTACACGAGTACAGTTAATGTGGACGAAAGGGCTTTTTCAAAGACTTTCGTCTGTGTTCCACAGCTGGAACGTCTCTCTTGAGGCACCAGCAGTAGTCCGCGAGCATGTTCACATCCCAGCGGCCCTGGTACCTCTCTTCCATCACTCGAATATCCTGGTGGAAGCGCTCTCCTTGCTCCTCGCTGACATCACCGCAGTTGTCCGGAAAGTAGTCTAAATGCGAGCTGAGAAAATGCATCTTTATGGACATACGTGCACTAAGAGCCTAGAAGCTCTGCAGGAGCTCCTCGACAACACGTTCGTACTCTGGACTTCGGTGGTTGCCCAGAAAATTCGTGACAATGGACTTGAATGCGAGCCAGGCATTGATCTCATTGTCCTCGAGACTTTCGTCGAATTGAGCATCTTTCATTAGCTCCCTGATCTGAGGGCCGTCAAAAATACCTGCTTTCAGTTTGCCCTCACTGACGCGTGGAAATTTCTGATTCAGGAAAGCGAAAGCTCGGCTTTCTTTGTTGAGTGCTCTGACGAAATTCTTCATAAGTCCGAGTTTGATGTGCAGCGGCGGAAGTAGAATCATCTGCGGATTCACGAGAGCGTGTGACAGAACGTTGTGCGAACCTGGTTCCAGGCCACGTCCTGCTGGCCAGTCGCGTTGTACGTAGTGTTGCTTGTCTGCTCGGCTGTCCCACAGACAGAGAAAACAGGGGTATTTGGTGTAGCCGCCTTGTAGGCCCAGCACTAGGGCTATAACCTATTAAAAAAAAAGTGTGTATATATATATATATATATATATATATATATCAGGGCCTAAATATATATATATATATATATATATATATATATATGTGTGTGTGTGTGTATATATATATGTATTTTTTTTTGTAGACACGAACATACCTTTAGGTCCCCGCATATCATCCAATTGTGATGTTTGTACTTCAAAGCAGTTAGCAAAAGCTCCATGTTACTATAACTTTCAGTCATCTGCACCGAGTGACCCACCGGAACAGACGCGACCTTGTTACCATTGTAGAGTAGTACTGCTTTCAAGCTTCTGCTTGAGGAGTCGATGAAGAGCCGCCATTCTGTAGGGTCATACGCTAAACCCATAGCTGCAATGAGGCCGTTGACGTTGTTACAGTAAACCAGCGAAGCTTCTTCGTCAAACGTGAAATATTCTCGAAATTCTTCTTCGCGGCTGCGATACCAGAAGAATGTTGTTTCTGGAGCTAACAAACGATTTTCGCGAAGATGTGACCCTAGCAACTGAGCAGATTCTTTGGACAAGCACAAATCTCTTGTCAAATCGTTCAACTCAGCTTGGCTCAAGAGTTTTGGTTGACTTGTCTCGGCAGTAGGTTGGTATGTACCAGATGTCACCGTCATCCATTTCTTCATCTGAATCGGACGACGAATCAAATTTGTCGGGCGGTGTTGGAATTGGAATTTCTGGTCCATGAGGCACTGGCTTTATGGCAGATGGCACGTCTGGATACTTTACGTGTTGCTTGTTTTTTCGATTTATGCCTAAAAGGAAACAGATAAAGACAGATAAAGATAAGATAAAGACATATCTCATATATTGTCAGGCATATTTTTGTAAGTATAAAATGAAATTCATACTAAATTCATACTAACTTACCTTGTAGGTTTGTCATACAGAAATAACAGTCAGTAGTATGGTCTCTTCCTTCCCTCCACACCATTGGGACACCAAAAGGTAGACACTCTACCTTCTTGTGGCTCCAGCGCCGCAGACTTTCAACGCACGTTTTGCAGCATATGTGAGGGGCAAAGGCTTTGTCCTGGTCACCAAGTTTAACTCCAAAGTAGGCGTGATAGCTTTTCCTCACAAAATGTATGATGTTTGACTGCCGGTCTGACATAGTGACTTTACCACAGATGTAGCAGAACCTGTTTGGGTCATTCTTGCACATTCTGTTCATGCTGAAAAACAGTAATGACAATCGTAACTAGAAATAAGTTGTGTCTGTTTATTATATAGAGCTTGGCTAACACTTGGCTAAAGTGTAAGTCTGTTTCAAAAAAATAAACTTGCTCATTTCATAACGATTATCTAATTTATTTTAAATTGAGATAGCATAAAAACCTGACCTGATTGAGCAAAATGAGTTACATTTTTTAATTCAGCAAGCAAAACTTATAAAAGAACAACTAAAAAATCTTGATCTCAAAAATGACGCAGACCAGTGTAATGAAATGCTTAAATAAATCACATAAATAAGTGGATGCAAAATATTGATGGATACATGAAAGAACACAATAGCAGGATGAAACAATACACGATTACGGTACTGGAAATTACACTTGAACTGGGCAGAGGAAATAAGCCTAGTGTGGGTTTGTATTAGAGAAATAGTCTGATGCACAATCAAATATTGTAATGACACTTGGATTAGGAAATAGGCCTACTGCGTTTTTGACGAGAGTCAGTTCGAACGATTTGTAAAATACTTTGGGAGTATAGCCTACCATCCGGCGGTAGGCTGATGTAGGCTTCACGAGAGTTAGTTAGAAAAGATGCACTTGTCTTACCAGAAATGATGAATACCTCTGGCGAAGGAGTGTAGAAGGTGGACCAATTCCTGTTGGCTCGAGGAGTCGTTGTCGTCCGTTGTTCTGCAAGTCGAGGTCTTCACGGTGAAGTGTTCATGGGCCTATTGGATTCTCGTTGACGGTCGCTTTCCGTAAAGCGGCGAACGCTGAACCAAGGTGAAGTGATTTGGGCTTGTAGCTTCGTAGAAGGTTCAAGTACTGTATCCTCCTTGAGGATGTTTTCTCGTAGCTTTCAACTTTGCCGGTGCTCTCGAGGATGATTGGTAACCGGTTGGGGTGTGGTGAAGAGGCCAATGGAAACGCCCACTGCGGTAGTGTTGTTTTTGAAGGAAGGATTTATAGCTTACGTCAAGTGATGCTTCGTGTAGAGTTGAGATGATGCTTGAGGGACTGAATCCGGCTGAAGTCGAAACGGCGCTGGGCTTCGAAGAAGTGCTTCTGCAGGCTGACGGCGGAAGGTCTTACTTGACGATAGATCGAAAGCTTTGAAGGAATAGCAGGACGATCCTCCGGCGGGAAGCCGGCGGGCGGTTGATGCGACGAGTTGTACTGACGAAGGAGAAACGTGACACGTGACGAGAAATGCAAACGAGAAGTGGTAAGCGCGAGTAAGCGAGTGAGAATGAGTGAGGAGTGAGTGAGGATGAGTGTCAGTGGAATCTCGCTTATATAACCTCTGTGACGCGGCACTTTCGCGGGCATTTCTTGGAACGCCTCCTACGCGTCCTTTAGTTGATAAGGGCTTGCTTTCGCGGGCCTTTTGGGAAGAAACAGACGTTTTCATTGGTCTGATTCCTTGACCACGTGTGTCTTCTAAGAATGTTTGATGAAGGCGTGGAAGAAAAAAATTGTTGTCTACTTGTTAGTCTATTTGTTGTCGGTCCTCTACAAATCTAAACCTTTTAAATATGCATCCATCTCTAGACCATTCTCGCCTTGTTCATTCCTACATTCGATAAATCCGTCGAGCAGAGCGGTGTATGCTTATTCAAGAACCGTGTCAAAATAAATCATATCCGTAACACGAGCGTCTAATATAGGCTTCAGCTTGCGGAATCCGACGATTTCAAACATTCTGTCGAGGATGAAACGGTTTCGTGTAGGGACAAGAACGTTATTATCAGATGCATTCTTCCACATAAGGCGTATATCAATGCATGGCTGATCGTTATTTATACACAACGTGCAAACGAAGGCATATAATTGGGCATCACTAATTTGCTCTCTTCTTGTACCTACACCTGCAGGTATTTTATAACAGTCCTCTCCCCACTTCTCAACTATCACGAAGACTCTATTCATCTTCTCAACACTTAAATAAATAACATTACGTTTTTTGCCTATATACAAGTCGTTTCAAGTACATAGTTAATGGCACCGGTTTCACGCCAGAACACGCGCAGTGACTTCGTCACGGACACATCGTACACGGCGTTGAGAATGCTTCTCAAAGGAAGCTCCATCGTATTCGCACGTCCAGTCGGTTCAAGCTCTGAGATGACTATAAGCCACAGGTGGGTGGATCGGCTCGACGGGAGGAGTGAGTCACGCCGATGAAACGTGTACGGGTTTGTTCGAACTTGTGTGTTTTGGAGGGGTGAGTTACACGGGTGGGCGGCTCGATGGAGGGAGCGAGTCACACCTTAAACTGCTGAAGCGTGTACGGGATTGTTCCAATATGAAAGATTCATGTGGATACTTGTGCCCCACTATACTAGGCAAACAGAATTTTCCGCTACATGAAGCAATACCGGTTTTAATGTTTTATCACTAACCAGACGTTCGTTTCCACAAACTAAACATCTTCACAATCCAGTGCACTATTTGAGAGAAATATATACCCATATTTTTCCTTTTTGTTTAACAAACGATACTCGTCTGTAAAGTCTGTTAAAAACTCACACAGGCCATTAGCCACAACCTCACTACAAACCTCGTCATGATATATATTAATATAATGGTAAAAATACTTAAGATTCTCCATGATTCCAAGATTTACATTCTCAACCGTAGGGTACGAGTAGTCGGTATGATGTAACATGACATAATATCGCTTGTCAACCACTCATCAACATAACCGTTGCTTATCTTCTGAAAGTGTTGTTTCTTCTACTTCGCGGTATATGTTGACTTTTATAAAGATTAGGTCTACAACATACTTCAATACATCGCTTGTACTATGAAATCCTACAATGCCCTCGCCAGAATACCCGTAGAGTATTTGAACATCTTGGTCCTTCGCACGGTTCAATGTAGCCTTCAATGTATCAAAGGAGGGTGAAATAGGGAGTTTTTCAGTATCCACCACATCTTGGCACTTTGCCGAGTACCACTTCATAAACGTTGAACACGCAATATTAAAGGTAGCCATAACTATTTTTCGTCTACGCGGGAGAATACACGTCTGAGCTCAAGGGTATGCAGAGGTCAATTGAACAAGCAGGGATAGAGATATGCTCAGGTAGTGACAGGAGTCACGTGACCGATCTTACAGAGGGCGGAGCTTTGCTTTTTCCTGTACACACACACGCACGCACGCAAAGGAGAAAATGAAACCTTAATTGAAGCAAATATACGTGATAAATAAACATATCGTTAACAATACACATATATATATAAATACAATCAAGGATTAAGGCAGCCAAAGGGTACGGTATCATAGGTACTAGGAACCTGGTAACGCTTCCTATAGGTGTTACGGCATACCTTCGTGCCCCTAAGTTCCTTTACACACTCCAGTTTCTGCGCCCGAAAATTGTGGGTCCCCAGAGTCAGTTGGGGTGGCTGGTCTCCCTCATCATCCAAGCACACTAGATCCTTCAACGAGTCAAAGTTAACGACTAGACGGTTCGCATGGTTAAGCTTGATTCCCTTAGCTTTCACGATATACTTCATATCATCTCCCACCTTCACCCGTACCCCATAGGTTTTTGGCCCTGTTGATACAAATGAGTCTGCGTATGCACCATCACCATACTCATCCTTGATCTCGTCAGTTAACTTTCCGAGGAATTCCTCAATAGCAGGCATGTCTTCACCCTCCCTCGCTGTGAATATCACGCTATCTGTGTCAGCTTACAGCACCCTCCGTCCAAGAGAGTGCAGTAGATCCCAAAGTTTGATGCGGGTGTAGGCCGTTGTGAAGCTGGCTACAGGTACGTTTGTAACCCGTGAGGTATCTGTGACCAGTTCGGTGATGTTGTACTTTATCGGGAGCGTTAGCATAATCCCAGACTTCACTATAACTTTGTGCCAAGTGAACGTTCCCTTTGTCGATATTCTGTCCAAATTTTCCCCAAAGACTGTTTAGACAAAACTTTGCACTAAAGCGCTTGCCAGGATTCTTAATAATTTGGGAACGGTCAAGCTGTATACCTTCATGGGCACGGTAATGCTGAATATAAGCCATTTTTTCATCTTCGGTATCAACCCCTCGCGGATATCCCGATGCTTCTACCTTATCCTTCAAAAAAGCGTTTATACAGTATATGGTGAGAAAAGGTTGGATAGCTTCTGAAACCTCCACACCTCATGTATCTTCAATATTCTGTACCAATGACGAACGGCTAGTTCCAGCTCAGGGCTTGTATATACACCTCTGATCTTACACTGGTTGGTTGCATAGTTTCAATCACTTTGTTCTCCTCTGCTCACTTCACGCACAGGGGAAACATGAGCTTGTGATCTATAACGACGGGTAAGATCGGCATCCATAAATCGCGAGGGGGAAGCACGCCTACGAAAGAGAGTCCAAAGTAGCGCTCATTCAAGTTAGCTGAAAACTCCTCGATTGTTGGTATGGTAGGACCCACCAGTTTTTCAGGTACATCTACGGGATACAGATTGTTCTTCATCACGTATGGGTATAAAGAGCATAAGTCGTAGTAATGGAGTTTCTGGCCCTCCGTAGGCGGAAAGTATAGCTTGAATGGGTTTGTACGCCACCAGCAGCGTTAAAGGAATACACAGTCTTCTCACCAGTGGTTGGATCCTCACTTAGGCCATCAACCCAATAAACACGACCATTAATCTTAACGGTTACTTCCTCCGTGTTGCGGGCATGTTTTATGTATACCCCGGACTGTTGCTCTAGGTGTATGAGCCAGTAAATAGCCTTGCGCCCATAACTGCCGGGGTTGTTTCTGTAAATGACTGCTTAGGTGTCTTTAGGCATGAAATTATTCTTGAACACTGTAAAACATAATGAGGCGATCGTGGTCGCGACTTGCAGCGGATCGCATTTGAAACGGGCTATGTACATCCTTCTAAAGGCCTAGAAACATACACTAAGCATATACCCAAAGCACATCATTCACGCAATAATGTTCACATTCATCAGCTATATTGTATAGATCAGCTTCATTAAAACTGTTGTAATAGCGGTCAGAATCTTCACGCTCACTATCACTCATGTTGGCGTAGTTAATGTAATGTTTGGGTGGAGGTAGTCCTACGTAATTTAAAGTTTCGTTAGTGGGGAATGTGTAAGGGAAATATCCTTTTGAAATTTCAGCGGCTACCCTCACGATCTTGGGTAGCTTTGCTAATTTACAAATTTTTGACTCTTTTCAAGGGATCACCTGTAAATATCGAAGAAGACTCGTGTTCAAGCAACTCCTTATAAAGGAACTGTTTGTCAAATTTTGCCCTGTTATGTGCAAGAATATACACATTCATTTTTTTGAACTTGTCCGCTAAATTGACAATATAGGATACAAAGAATTTCACAGGGCTGCCGTGTGCAGTCGTTTTAAAACGTTTGTCAGATTTCCACATTTGTGGCACTCGCCACACTCGATCTCCATGCACTCATCACAGATAGGCTGACTTACGAGTAAATGTGGAATAACCTCTTTGGTTTCAGCGTTCGTATAAGTTTCTATATCGTAGTACACGGTTATACAAAGGCTATTTTTAGGCTTAGCATCTATCATATAACATACATGCTTCACTCCATCCGCTTTATATTTTTCATGGCATGTAGAACAGTGAATTTCATTGCATTTATATTTGAAATTCCCCCAATTATCCATCATGTAAAACATACCGCACTTACAAATCCTCATTTTCCTGCAAGTGCCAATTGATTTATGGAGTTCAAAGCATTTATTATTGAAAAATGTACGTCTATACACATTACACCCATGTAGCATTCCTTACAGTGTTTCATCATATCATCAGCAAACTCGAGACATCCCTTACACAAATCATGATGCTTTCCATATTTTCGACTTTTATCATAACTAGCGTAGAGAGTCCTTATGTTACGGATGGGGAGATGCGATGTTCCTGACAATCCTAAAATAAGTAGAGGTCTTGTACGATCTCTCACGCAACTTTTAAAAACATACACAGTCCTACGACGATCATCCATTCCAAATACGACTATACGTATATTCATTTTCTGCTCGGCCCTTCTCAGTTCTTCAGGACCTATGTTACACTCAAACTCAAGCTTACAATCTGAAGCCAGTTTAAGAGCACGCTGCACAACCGTAGGCAGCCAAATTTTTTGCGTCCATGTATTTAGCACAGTGAACATATGAGCTAAGACTATTGCTATGAAACCGCAACCACGATCGACGTTTAAATGCTTTCTGTAAATAACCGGAGAATTGAAATTAAGAGTATAAGGTGTGGCACTATGGCCCGCAACCCGGAATACTCTGTCAATATCTACCATGAAGTTGTCCATATTGAAGGCAGTACTACTTTGAGAGGCCTGCATTATACGCTCCAAGATATATTCTATGTCTTCAGTCACCAAACGTCTGAACGGTATTACCACCCAAATATCATCTACGTCCTCGTCATCTGACCCGAACCTGAAGGATAACCTCTTCCGGACTTAACTTTCGTTGCGGTTCTGAAGGGCAAACTCCACAATACTTTCAACTACGCGTCGCAGTCCAACACCGTTGATATACAGGGATCCAGGGTCAACCCTGACCACGTACCGATTTCTAGTCAGGGCAGGAGTGGGGGTAGCCGTTCGCACCAACTCGATTGTTATACCTTCCTCCACAGAATGAGAAGCTGCCGCTGCTGTGGAGGAAGTACCCGGAACTGAACAGGAATAATGGGGCATATCTGAGGAAGGTACTATTGTGGGGGTTGTGTCGTAAGATGTAGAGGGTTGGGGCTCTATTACTGGGGTTCTAACAACCGGCGCAGTCCTGGCACGCTTTATATCTGACATGGAGGGTTCTTCCGCTTTGAACTGTCGCATGCTACAGGTGTCGCTGGTGAGGGTTCGTCAGCGGGGAAGGATTCTGTAGCTACACGGCCATCGGATTCATCTATGATATCGACGATGGGGGACTGCACATTGTCGTCATTCACGGTTCTGTGGAAGAAGAAAAACAAGAATATAAAGAGCAGCACTCAAAATTTGTAGTATTTTATAAATGACCCACTTAGGGGTGTGACGTGTTAGAGATGGAATCTGTAGAAAAATTCAGGTTGACAAGCCCCTCCACATTTATTATATCTGGCCCTACAGGAAGTGGTAAAACTGTATTTATCATTAAAGATAAGGGTGAGATGTTCTCAAAATTTGTGCATAAAGTAATATGATGCTATTCGACGTATCAGTCAGTGTTCAACGAGGACCAAGATGAAATTTTGTTCCACAAAGGTGTATATGACTTTAATTCAGTAAAAGGTAACGAGCATACAGCCATTGTAATTGATGATCTCATGTTGGAAATGGATAAAACGTTTGATGAGACATTTACAGTTCTCCCACCATCTTAACGTAAGCGTATTCGTCATCAATCAGAATCTATTTTTCAAAAATAGATACATGCGCGATGTGTCGTTAAATACACAATATCTAGTCTTATTCGCACATTCTACAGATGCGTCACAAATTGGGGTATTAGTCAATCAAATGTTCCCGAATCAGCGTAAGGAGTTTTTGGAGGTTTATAAAGAAGCCACAAGTCAGCGTTATGGATGTTTGCTTTGTGACCTTCACCCGTGAAACACGTTTAAGGTGCTTCTAAAAACGAATATATTCCCAAACGAACCTGAAACGGTGTATATTCCAGAATGAAAAATAGGCTGAAGAAATATCGTGAATTAATAAAAATTTATCAACGATTGCCCCGGGCACTGCAACAGATGTTTGTTAAAAATACCGACTCCGACTTTTTAAAATGCATCTTTTAAATTGTCTTAATGTTATAAAAGGTAATGTGCCAATGAAACCCCCTCAGAAGGCTCGCTTACGTCGTTACAAGAACATAATCCGTGCGCTCTCACATAAGAGTCAAACCGTAGGGAATCAAAAGCGAATTATTGTACAAAGAGGGGGATCATTCCTCCCATCATATTTTCAGTTTTGGGGCCTCCGCACGAGGTGTATGCTTCATTGCAAAGTCCAAAGATTCCAGACACTGCTCTAGAACCCCGTAAAAGTATGCTTAAATGAATGGAAAGCGAGTTGCTAGCCCTATTAAACAGTGAAAAGTCACCTGATGAGAAAAGGATCTTGTACCAAGAGGCTTTGTAGAAATTTCTTCATGAGTACGAAGATTCTAAGAATCCGACAGAGCTCCCTGTCGTTATTAGGCATAGCGCGAGCAACGCTGAGCATGGCGACACAAGACCTAGGCCCGATGTTAGAGATGACCAACCAAAGAATATCGGAACACAACACATCGAACAAGTATTAAAAAACAGTCTCCTACATACATTGAGGAATAAAGGCTTAAGTTTTCATAATCTATTGAATGAGAACCCCATCATACAGTGAGCCGATACAGGCGAGGTCATTGTTGAAGGAACAAGGGTACAAGGATCTAACATCGTTGACATTGTCCATGATCTGGTGAGAAAGTAGGACAGGCCCTCTCCAAGGATGGAAGCATATTAAACCAAGACTACAACAAATAAATGTCCCCAAAACATTGATAGGTAATCTGAATAGGTTAAAAGACTTGGATCAGGTCTCGCATGTGTCACTACTGAGTACGCCATCGCCCCCAGCAGCAGCGTCTCTGAAGAGGAGAAACAAGAGAACAAACGGCCAACCTTATGCACGTGTCTCTAAAATACGCAAATGGCTAACATATTAAGTAAACGCTATTATGACATTTCTAACCCCGCCTCCTTTGGCGGCGTTAATAGACTGTACAGAGGTGTTTACGGAGTAGGGAAAAAAGATGTTGAGAGGTTTTTGCGGGAGCAGGATGCTTATACACTTCATAAGCCGGTGAGAAAAAGGTTTAAAACGGCCAAGACAACAGCGGATTCGATTGACTCTATTTGGCAAGGGGATTTAACAGACATACAAAGATATTCAGTGCATAATGACGGATACCGCTACATCCTATTCATAATAGATGTATTCTCTACGTATCTGTGGCTAATCTCACTGAAAAATAAATCGCCTGAAACAGTTGCTGAAGCTACCAAACTGTTGGTGTTAAAAGAAGATAGGGTTCCTGGCTATTTTTGTATGGATATGGGGAAAGAATTTATAGGTCGCGCTTTTCAGAACATGCTGACAGATTTTAATATCAGTTACTACACTAGCAGTTCTATACATAAGGCTTCTTTAGCTGAAAGAGTTCAACGTAACATAAAGGAACGCATGCATCGCTATTTTACACATAAAAACACATACAGATATATAAACGTTCTCTGTTCATTGGCGTCGTCATACAACCGTTCACACCACCGTACGATGGCACAACATCTAACGAAGTTTTAGAAAGAGGTACGCGTCAAGAAGTAAGAAGAGATGGAGCACCGCCACCACACTCTACACATTTCAAAATCAATGATTATGTAAGGCTATCACGTTTGGGAAATAAATTCGCGAAGGGATTTGAGCAAGGATGGACAAGTGAGATTTTTATAGTTCGTGCTATGAGACCTAAAGGCGAGATAATGATGTATTAAGTTGGTGATTTGAATTGGGAAGAGATCGCTGGAGGCTTTTACCGCTAGGATTTGCAGAAAGTGACATTTAATTGAGGAAAAAGTGTTTAAAATTGAAAAAATTTTAGGCAGCAAAGGTTCAGAAAATAGAAAAATGTACCTGGTGAAATGGCTGAGTTACCCAGAAAGCTTCAACACCTATATAAAAGCTGCTGCAATAATGAAGCTTAATTAGTATGCAACATGGCTCCTACCCACTTCTATGTCACACTCCCGTCCTCTTCTTCTCTTTCTGTACATCCCAACAACACCTTGGCCAACTTTGTGACATAACCATAGAGAATACAATGCGTTCAGTCCTGTTCGGTGAGGTAGAGTACTATAGTACAAATGTAACGCTGGGAATCGGTCATTATGACACAACCATGGACATTTTGACGGGGTTAAACAAGAATCTTGAAAAGTCGTACCTGATAAACGATTTACTTTTTGAAGTCGTAAACATAGACAAGCATGCTTGCACAGTGAAGTTAAAATCAACGCATAGTAGAAATATTAAAGATAAAGAGCTGTTCACAGTTAGGGCTGAGGGTCGATATAGTGCAGCTCTCCAAAGAGATACCTTTCACGAGGCACAACATGACTTGTCCAGCTGCTGCCCATTCTCAGACATGTGCTATATTTATAGCAAAAGCGTCGAGCATCAATTTGTTGGGGACACCCAGGCGCGCCTGCTGCGCATTGCACACATCCCCAACCATAGAGGGAAAAGTTTGAGCATTACATATGACAAGCCCCATTATGTGAATGTTGCGACTAATCTATTAACTAATATCTCGGTGTGTATAAAAACGATTGAGGGAAAAAATTTCCCATTCGGTGATGGGCGCTTAACAGTGAAGTTACACTT
This sequence comes from Bathynomus jamesi, assembly GCA_023014485.1. Lineage (NCBI taxonomy): Eukaryota > Metazoa > Arthropoda > Malacostraca > Isopoda > Cirolanidae > Bathynomus > Bathynomus jamesi. Next base: position 54,834 of record JAJOZX010000400.1, on the reverse strand, counting down.
TCGTCGCATTCAGTTATAATGACCCGAAGTCCATTCACAGTCTATCGAGGGGTGAGATATCAGCGAGGGAGTGGGCGTGGATCCATTTTTTCAACCATACTACGCACTGCTGTCACACTGTTGAAGAGGAGTGCTAGATACCTAGGGAGGAAAGCGTTACAATCAGGTTTCAACGTGGCAGAAGACATAATGGGTTGAACTAAACCTAAAGAAGCTCTAAAAAAACATTTAAAATATACACGGGACGAAATCATCAAAGATGCAATTAACCCATTAAACACAATTAGTTCGCCGAGTGCCCCTATAGAATTCGTGATACCAAACTCAGGCCCTTACTTTTTTGACCCGAGCTGCATGCACATGTACGCTAAACTGCTATAGCCCATTCAGATGGAACGGACTGCGATGATAGTCACTCTGCATACCTTGAAACCAACTTTCTATACTCCATACTCAGCCAGTGTAAGGTGTATTTAAATCAGGTTAACATCTCGGCAGGAACGGGTTATTATCACCTACGAGCCTATCTGGAAAATGTCCTCAACTTTCCAAAAGAAGCGAAGGATACCTTTTTAACCGCCGAGTTAGTATAGTATAAGTAGTATAAAGGATAAATTTAAAAATTCTAAAAAATGATATGTGTGTTTTGAACGTCTTCATACAGACATCACGTTCAAAGAGAAACTGCTTATGAATGGCGTTGATCTGAAGCTAAACCTCAACTGCACAAGTCCTGAGATCTGCATAAATCTGGGGTCTGATCAAGAAGAGGGCGCAAAACGCGTTGTGATTCACCTAATGGAAACGTATTTACGTGTACGCCGAGTAAAATTAAGTTCACCAAAACAAATAGAAATTGAGAAAAACTTAATACACAGTAAACTACCCAATTAAAAAGGTACAGATCAAACTATACACGGTGCCCGCCTGGTTGGCCTCGAAGCAACTAGAAAACTTGGCCCTTTTAGTTCTACCTAAAAGGTTATTAATTGGACTACGCCTCGACGAATGGTAAATATAAGAAGAGTGCCTTTAAATTCGAGAATGTGTGTGTGTGTGTGTATATATATATATATATATATATATATATATTATATATATGGTACCAAAGAACATAATTTTCCGTTGCGTAGTTATTAAAAGTACTTTGAAAGTAAGAAGTGAATCCTGTTTTATAATTTGTATTAAAAGGACTCTGTTTCAAAATATATTTATTTATAACAAAGTTTCCCTTCAGCAAAAGTTTTCTTCTTTGAAAAGGTTAAGGTCTTAAATTTTAAAACGCTCTTTTATCTTATAAGTTGCATTAAAAAGTGCACATTTGGAGCTTTACGGAACACATTCTCGAAGCGTATGTGAAAAGTATCTACAAAGTTTGTATATATATATATATATATACATATATATATATATATATAATATATATATATATATATATAGTATATGGCCTTGCATTGGGAGGGACTATGATTACCGACTACTCATCAGACGCTGTGTTGCCCCTCTGCGCTAGAGCTTATAGTAGTCTGGCTCATAATGCTGGGGCCTGTGACGAACTTGGTTTCGGCGTAACGCAGAAAGAGTTTGTGAAAGAATTTAATATTTATTCATTTGATGTTACCCCTGACTTGTCTGCTGGCGTAAGCACACACTTAAGTCCACAATAGAGTGGGAATATCTCAGTCAGGTTGGAATTTGCCAACCCCTAGACGCGCGTATTAGTTTACTCGTGTACCTCGAATCACAAGCTCTGATAAAAATTGATCGTTTCAGGAACGTGGTCACAGACTTTTAAAATGGACGCGAATACACTCCAGAGAGTAATGAAAAATGACCGAATCACACGCTCCAAATTTATCGGCGTGTTTGCAAAGAATGAAATATTGAAATTGCTTGCAAACTACGAGATTATCGTGAACACCGACTTTGGGGGAGGGGTGAGGGGATTCAATGGTTTGCAATCTATTTTAAAAATAGGGAAAGAATGTACTATTTTGATTCACTTGGCACTCAGCCCTGCAATGACCCTGTTTTAGTAAAATTTATCGAGCAGATATATGTACCTGAGATTGTATGGAATCCTTACCGTTTCCAAGGATATTTTAGTAACACGTGCGGCATGTACAGCCTTTCATTTCTCCTGCACATGTCACGTGGGAAGGGATTTATAAATTTTTAAAAATTATTCGATTTGTGCGACACTGAAATGAATGATAAAACGGTATGCAGACAATAAAAAAAAAAGGTTCCCATATGTTAGCACCAGCTGTATTGTGTAAAAGCGTGTATCTATATTGTGTAAAGGTGTATTTGTAAAATGTCTCCATTAATACTTACTTAATGGACACTGGTTCCGCTTTGTACATGTTTTCTTCCATTTAATAAATTAAATGAAAATACATTATGTTTTGTTCTTAACTCCCAAAAATATTTACATTACTTCCTCCGTGACCTGGCATTCGTTGGTCCGGATGTGAGCCAATACCTCGACCTCTGTATTCAGGGCGCTGGGTTGGTTGTGTGGTAAAGCATCCATATCATTTATTCCCCTTTCATCTAAATGAAAAGTAGCTATAACACGTTCAAGTTCCGTTTCGTTCCTTTAATGAGAAGTTAACATGATTAGTTCATGCTGAATCAAATAAAGTTAAGTAAAATTAAATTAGTTTAGTTAAAGAGATACAATAAGGGAAAATGCCGATTAGGACGTCTGTCTAATTATAATCACAAAGCAGATAACCCCTAAGGCGGAGTGAAAAGCTTGACTCTCGTCATAATGAACAATTCGGGCGGAAGCTAACCAAAGGTAACAAAGGTGTGTGTGTATATATATATATATATATATATATTACTGGTACCAAAGAACATAATTTTCCGTTGCGTAGTTATTAAAAGTACTTTGAAAGTATGAAGTGAACGCTGTTTTATAATGTGTATTAAAAGGACTCTGTTTCAAGATATATTTATTTTTAACAAAGTTTCCCTTCGGCAAAAGTTTTCTTCTTCTTTGAAAAGGTTAAGGTCTTAAATTTTAAAACGCTCTTTTATCTTATAAGTTGCATTAAAAAGTGCACATTTGGAGCTTTACGGAACACATTCTCGAAGCGTATGTGAAAAGTATCTACAAAGTTTGTGTATATATAATATATATATATATATATATATATATAGTATATATAAGGTGGACAAAAAGTCAGGAAACGTAGGAACTCCGCTTTTTAATATAAATATTAAATTTCAAATTTTGTTAAAGTTTTTTATTTATTAACTAAGTTATCATGACACAAATTCATAAGTACAAACATGGGAACTTAAATAACAACAAATCAGGACAATTTACCAAAAGCAGTCTAAATTTTAGATTCGTGAAAATAGCCTCCTCTAGCAGCAATTACAGCAGTACAAATTCGAGGCATGCGCTCAACAAGAAAAAGAAGATAGTCTGGTGAAAGCTGCTGCCAGCACTCTTACAAGAGTTCCCAGAGCTTCTGAGCACTGGATGGCTGCTTGGCTTTCACTCGTCGATCCAGTTCATCCCACACTAGCTCGATGGGATTCAGATTCGGGGACTGTGCTGGCCATTCCATAACTGTGAGCTGACGTTGCTTTTCTTTCTGCTTCAGGTAATTTTAACACAGCTTGGAAGTGTGTTTAAGATCTTTGTCTTGCTGCATTATGATCTGTTGGCCAACTAGTCGCAGTCCAGATGGGATGGCATGGCGCTATAGAATGCTGAGATAGCCACGTTCGTTCAGTATTCCAGTGACTTTGTGGAGATCTCCAACTTGCTCCCCTGCAAAACATCCCCAGACCATCACACTTTCTCCACCGTGCTTCATTATTGGCACAACACATTGCTGTGTCATTCTTTCACCCGCTCTGCGCCGCACAAATACTCTGCGTTTGGATCCAAAAACTTCAAACTTTGATTCGTCAGTCCAGACGACAAATTTCCACTGCTCAACAGTCCATTTTTGGTGTTTTTTAGCCCAGGCTACTAGCCTTTTCTTTTTGTTCTGGAGTCTCAGCATTGGTTTCTTTGCTGCAGTTCGTCCTTTTAATCCTGCCTCTCTTAGTCTTCTCTGAACAGTTGATGTTGAAACTGTTGTACTTCTGGAGTTGTTCAGCTGGGCTTTAATTTCAGGTACTGTGAGGCGTCTGTTGCGCAGACTAGTGACTCGGATATCCTTGTTCTCCGAGTCTGTTGTGGTTCTTGGTCACCCTGACCTTTTCTGTCCTTATTTTGACTAGTTTCTTCGTACCGTTTAATGGCACAAGCAACCGCATTCACAGAAACTTTTAATTTGTTTGCAATTTGCCTTTATTTTTCAAAGTTACAATCGACTGTCTTTTTTCTGTTGTTAACTGAACTTTGGCACCTATTTTTGCTTTTTGAAACACAGAAATATACCTTAAACTACACAGTTAGCTCCTCTGCAAGGATTTTATATGTAAAGACCCGCAGCGCATGTTAATAACTGAACACATGTATTAACATACTCCTGAAGAAAACACTACCCCAGTAAAGACTTTTAAACTGTTTTTGGACCTTTGTGCAGAGCTAATGGCATTAATTTTAGGTTGCATGCTAGATGTAAATGAACACATTTTGAAGGCTATTTTGAAGAAGCTTCTGTGTTACAACACACTGCATAGGGCAGATGCACTGAAGCATACAATATGAAAGCCAGGTAAGCAAATTCATCTCTAGTACCTGTTAAGTTTACATTTGAAGTTTATGTCATGAGCTAAGCAGCAAAACATTGGAAATTAGTAGGTGTACTTAAACTTTTGAACGGTAGTGTATATATATGCCGAAATAACCACGAAGAAAACAGAGAATGGGTAATAATTAAAAACCTATTGTTTTTCACCAAAATACACACAGAGGAATATATATATATCAATAGAGACCGGGCCCTCGACCTCTGGGCAGATATCTTTTCACAATATCCTGACAGTTTTCAAAAGTAAGCATTGGGTAATCTTAAAAGTTTTGGTAATTTCTAAAACCCTACCTGTACAACTTTCTATAAATTTTTAAATTATCAAGAAATGTATTACTAAAACCACACCATATATATATATATATATATATATGCTGAAACATCCGAAATAACCGCGAAGGAAACAGAGAATGGGCAATTATTAAAAGCCTATTTTTTTTCTCCAAAATAGAGATCGGGACTCTGGGCAGATAACATTTCACTTCGTTTTATTACGGCTTTTTATAAATTAACTAACACTGATTGAAACGTTGTATATAGACCTAGAATAAAGCACAAACTATTTTTCAAAACGAATTTACTGTGGCCTTTCATAAACTAGCTAACACTGATTGAACCGAAGTATATAATCACAAATTAATTACTTATATTTCAAATAACGTATCCTTTGGCTCTTGCAATCCATCGCAACTTTCTGCAACAGTCTGGTTGAGAGAAGTTCATTCTGATCTACAGCGTTGTGAAGATAAATTGCAGAGAGCGATGGGACATCATCTTTTTCAAACAAATCCGGAGAGTTGTAGAACTGACTCATGACGGGGTATTTGAAAAGCACTGTTCCAAAAAAACGATTGAATTGAGGCCCTGAGATGAAAGTGTCCTCTTTTATATATATATATATGCTGAAATATCCGAAATAACCGCGAAGGAAACAGAGAATGGGCAATTATTAAAAGCCTATTTTTTTTCTCCAAAATAGAGATCGGGACTCTGGGCAGATAACATTTCACTTCGTTTTATTACGGCTTTTTATAAATTAACTAACACTGATTGAAACGTTGTATATAGACCTAGAATAAAGCACAAACTATTTTTCAAAACGAATTTACTGTGGCCTTTCATAAACTAGCTAACACTGATTGAACCGAAGTATATAATCACAAATTAATTACTTATATTTCAAATAACGTATCCTTTGGCTCTTGCAATCCATCGCAACTTTCTGCAACAGTCTGGTTGAGAGAAGTTCATTCTGATCTACAGCGTTGTGAAGATAAATTGCAGAGAGCGATGGGACATCTTCTTTTTCAAACAAATCCGGAGAGTTGTAGAACTGACTCATGACGGGGTATTTGAAAAGCACTGTTCCAAAAAAACGATTGAATTGAGGCCCTGAGATGAAAGTGTCCTCTTTTATAAATGGGATCGTAATTGTGAACACCCCACAATACCCGATTCGCGATCTTCCTATTGGTTATCAGTGAATTTTGGGCGGAACTTAACGCATAGGCCCGCCTAGCCTCCAACCAGAGGTTCTGGGCTCCGCCCATCAGGGTTGTGATTGGCTGCCCCGTGAAATCTGGGGCGTGTTAGATATTCCCATTCGTAGAGAGAGAGAAATGCGTTGTTTTTTATCTTGCTTTCGGGGACCGACGAGTTTGCTGGAGATTTGAACGTATGATAGGCATCCAATTATATGAGGTGCTTAATGAGGTTGGAAGATAAGTTCGTAAATGGATTTATGGTACCCAATCTAAAATAGATTTGGAAAATTTATCATTTCCCCTGAAAAATAAAACGTCAGAACCTTAAAGGTAATTTCCAAACCATTACCCATGAATGGAAAAGAAAAAACCACCAGCGCGCAAAGTTCTCCAGCACATCGAGACAATTCTCGTACTGTAAAACTTTATTGGGTCCCTGCGTTATCGTACGATACAATAAATATATATTTGTTTTTTTTCCATAAATGTTTATGTCTTTCTATTGTTCAGATATTTACATCGTTTAATTAGGAAATGTTTAGGTAGGACTTTGTTTATACCGCTTTACCTACTCTTCATTTCCCCTCCTTTATCATATCTTCTTTCTATTTATTCATTTGTGCTGTACATTTTAATGCTATGTGTACCATTTGTCCTGTTTTAATTTGCAGAAGTTACAGATGAAAAAGACCGTAATATACATTTCAAGTTAGCCGGAGAGGGTTAATTAATGCAATTTGACGTGATTATAAATTTTGTGCACGCTTCTTTTACCTACCAATTTTCAGAATTTATTAGATGAACTTTTTTCCGGAATTGTTCATATGTAGGCACACCTTTGATTTCGATGGCTTCGGCCCGAATTGTTCATTCTGGCGAAGGTCAAGCTTTACATTCCACCTTAGATCTACTTATATATATATATAGAGAGAGAGAGAGAGAGAGAGAGAGATTTGTACATATATAGGCTCACCTTTGCTTTCGATGGCTTCGGCCCGAATTGTTCATTCTGGCGAAGGTCAAGCTTTATACTCCACCTTAGGCCTACTTTTAAACGGGGATATAATATATATATATATATATATATATATATATATATATATATATATATGAGAGAGAGAGCGCGCGAGAGAGAGAGAGAGATATTTTTACATATATAGGCTCACCTTTGCTTTCGATGGCTTTGGCCCGAATTGTTCATTCTGGCGAAGGTCAAACTTTTCACCCCGCCCTAGACCTACCTTTTCACGGGATATATATATGAGAGAGAGTGAGAGAGAGAGAGAGAGAGAGAGAGATCCATGTTAGGATGCCCTGGTTACCCATTTATTACCAATCGTGGAAGGATGGTTACACTCCAGCTTAGACCTACAGTCCAACACGGGCCACTAGGATACCCTGGTTTCCCATTTACCTCCTAACCGTAGAAGGATGCGACGCCACCGGGTCTCGAACCCGGCGCATATAATCGCGCATATATTTGTGTGTGCGTAATATTTTATGGGCGTATGGCGGGTGTGTACGTGTCCAAACGATGTATACACTTCGTCAACTGGCTGATGAAGCCAACTGGTTTCTACGCCAACTGGCTGATTAGGGGCCTATAAGACAGCGGGCGCTCGGCTGAAGTCTTAATATGCGCTTGACTCCTGCCAAGCAAACACCTCTCTCTCCTTCTCCTCTCTTTCTTAGGTTAGGTATACCCCTTGGGGGTGAGGCCGTCCCATCTTTTCCCCAAAGAGGTCTCCTTCAGTGGGAGTTCATTGCAACTTGGTGGATAACTCCGCCCCCAAGTTGCGTAACCCCTTGTTGCTCTTGCAACATTCCCCCCTGTTGCATAACCTTATGCAACATTGATCAACATTTGCAATTGCATTGCACGCTCTCCTTTTGCGCCAATACTACTGATGATTAATGCCAGCTTGTGACATGCCAGCGTGTGATATGCCAGCGTGTGATACGCCAGCAATAAAATTATTAAAAAAAAGAAAAATTAGACTGACACGAACTTAGATATAGCTCGTAGCGTAAACTAACCCACTTTTTGTTATACTCTTCCTACTTTTTTTAATTTTCTTATCCTCTCTTTACTCGCATGTTTGTAGTTTGCATGGTATGACAGTGTTTGAGTTAAGACTGTGTTTGCATGGTTTGTAAGCTTTCTTATTTTACTTCTTTTCATCTTTCACTCCTTTACTATTCTCTTCGACTATTTTTCCACCCTGTCGGCAGTGGCCGGCGGATGATGATGGTGATTCTTTCTTTCTCTTTTTATGAATGAATGTTAACTCACGAATGATAGGTTACTTAGCCCCTTATTTTCTTCTTTTAACTCTCTTCTTTCTCACGGGCTAACCTTAGAGTGGATCTTAGGGTCTTTGTTAGCCTTAGCTTCTGTAGATCTGTCGATATGAATATAAATATATACTGTATATGAATATAACTATTATTTATTGTTCACTTTTACAGTGCTCTTCCCTCTAGAATGATATTAATACAATAATATAACATCCAAACTAATTCTATCTAGATGATAACTAATGATTTTTACAATACAGATTTATAATGAAAACATAAGTTGGGGTTGTTAAGTCTAGTTCACGTGGTCTGGGTACGCACTTTTGGTCGTGTATAAATAGTTTCACGTCGTTCGGTGTCTCTTGTTTTCCTTCATTCCAAGAATGACCTTTTTACTACAAATACACCGAGGATAATAGGGTGTCCGGCGAATTTGTCTACAACAATTTGTCTAAAGATACAATTCATCTACAACAATTTGTCTACAACAATTTATCTACAACAATTAGTCTACAGATAGAATTTATCTACAGTAATTTGTCTACAGATACAATTTGTCTAGAGAGGAAAAATGAAAGCTATTTGATGTTAATTATTATTAAATTTTTCAAAAAAATGAAAAATTTTATTTTTAATTTGAAAATTTTTAGACAAAAAAGATAAAACGTACATTCATTTTATTAAAATGCTAAAAAGAAAGGTTGTGGGCTATACCACGAACATAGTCGATGATGTTCTTAGGATTGAAGTTTTCAACAATTCTTCTGATGCGTTGAGCAGCATCACGGTATCGCTTCTTTGGATTTTGTAGTTCTCTTCCAGCCACGTACTGCTCAATTTGAACCTCGTTGAAACGCTGCTCTTTCTTCAGACAATCGATGAATTTTCAAATATTGGGGTGGTGAGCTGCGACTTGAGATTGGAAAGCTCTGTGCCAACCTTCGACAGAGTTGTTTGTTTTTGGCAAGCCCTGTAGAACTTCATGATATAAATTCCACATCTCGTGTGAAAAGTGTGGTGGTCGTCGAGCATTCCTTCTGCCAGGGCGTCCGATCCATGTGTCTTCAAAATAATCAACGACCTCTTGTGCTTCAGGAGGGAAGGTGTTACTATCACATAGTAATTCAAACGCATCTACTACTGTCTCTACAGGTGCAAATGCTAACGCTGGTAACATACGAAGATTTAAAGCGAAATTTGCATCTGTTTCGTATCGTTGTTTTAATCCACTACTTTGATTTGCACGAAAAATACATTGTGAAAAATGGAAAAAGCATCCCTTCTGTTTTGCATTTGGAAATTCTTTCATACATGCTTTGAACATAGCCTTCTCAAAATCAATTGTTATCGACAATGGTGCAGATAAAGGCTCAAAATTCTTTATCTGTTGTAAAAGCATCCTGTATGTTTCTTCTGATTTGTCGGGTAATAAAGCAAACACAAGCGGCAATGAGGCTTTTTCTTTTAATCCATGCAGAGTATACAGCTGGTAGAACAAAAAAGGAACAGTTTTGAATGTGCCGTCAGCATACCAATGCTCGCTTTGTGACAATAACTGTAAATTACGTCTAGTAGCAAAAATTACTATACGCTTTTCAACCGGTCCAGAATCATACAGCAGAAATTGATCTCCTTTAAAAGTTTTGGTAAATTCATCGGGGAAAATTAGTTCACTGCGATTTGATGGTAGGGCTGGTGCAGCATTACTTTGTTGTCTGATACATCGTATTGTTCTTTTAATACTTTGCGTCATTGGAAGTTTAGGAGCAGCAGCCTGACTGCAATCTTCAAGGGCACTGGATATTATTGAATGAGGTGAATCATTGGTAGATTTAGCAAGTTGACGTATTTTTGCAACGGTTTTTGTAGCTTCAACTTCCGCGGCGTCTAATGTATGATTATGTTCACTGAAAGAGTTCACAATTTCGTCGTTAACGGTAGTTAGGCGAGCACGGCACTTTGTTTTGATATTTGTCGCACTTCCAATAGATTTTTTCACCATTTTGTCTCTTCTTATAAAACATATGACCATTGTCAACTAACTTTTTATGGCCTTTCTCTGAATCAATAAATTGAAGAGGCATTGTGGGTTACTGAACAGTGAACAATGTAAAAGTTCCAGGATGACTGCAATTTTAAGTGCGAAAACCTAAGACATAAGTTACTAAGATTTAAAAAAGGCAACAAACGAACAAACGTTTCAGAATAGCTTAAACTATAAAGGCACAAACGCAAGACTTAAATTATAAAAGTTAACAACTAATTTTCATATTTAAATTATATATGTTTTTTTAAAATAATATTAGTAATAGTTTCTCTAAACAAATTGTATCTGTAGACAAATTATTGTAGATAAATTGTATCTGTAGACTAATTGTTGTAGATAAATTGTTGTAGACAAATTGTTGTAGATGAATTGTATCTTTAAGCAAATTGTTGTAGACAAATTCGCCTAGAATCGGATAATAGCACACACAATAATGATACTAACGGCAGATGTTGAAAAAATTGTTACAGGTTGTAGTATTTGTAAAAGGTTATTCTGGTTATCATTTGAAATTTTAAAACGACTCAATTGATCATTCCATTTAGGACTGGAGTTTGGGTAGGATTAGGGTTGCCAGATCAGATGGTTTCGAAATCCGGAGATTTTACCTACGAAACTTCTCATTATTTGTTTATGTAGCTAAACCGATATATAAACTTCATTTTTCATAAAATAATTATCTTGCCAAAAATCTGTAAGAAAAGAGGCAAATTCTACTTTTAATGACATAATGATTCTGCGCGAAGAGATTCAATTTGAATTCAATTCTTTTAATGTCTTCTTCGGTCGCTAATCCGAATAAACCTTTGAATATTTTTCCTCCCATACCTCTCAATCCCTTTTTATTTCTTTGAATTCCAGTTTGTATCCAGGGTAATGCTTATATATCTGATAGGGTGTGTGCTGTAGTTTGAATATTTTCGAATGTATTTTCTAACAGAACACGATTAATCTGGTCTGATCCAGGGATATGTTTAGCAGAACCATACATTTTACTTTCAAACGCTTTTAATTGGGTTTTTATCTGAAGGAGATTGGTTTTAATTCTAGCAGGGGGTTGCAAGTCGATAAAAAGTTTCGCGTGTCCTTTAAAAAATTTACCTTCTGCAAGTTTTTCTATAACAACTCCGGTAGAAATTTTAATGCTTGGGCTACAAGAGTAAATAATTTGGAAAATTATAAGGGGGACAATTTTATTCATTTCTACGTCTTAGATTATACGGAGCTGGGGTTGCCGTGTGGATACTTGTGTTTGTGTGTGAAGTGGTCAGCCTCGCTTTAGTGGGGTTCGACCGTTAAGCTCAGATTCTGAGCGGGTTCGTTTTTTATGTGAAGGTTCTAGGTCATGTGGTTGATGCATTTGCAGCCGGTATGTGGGGTCCGTGCGTCGATCATCAATCGGTGACGGTGGTGACGGAGGAGATGGTGGAGTTGGAGGAGATGGTGGTGTTCCACTGAGTGATACTCTAGAAGGGGTTTCTCCAGCGTCTGGTTCCGATGGGACTCTCGGGGCGGGGAGCTCTTCTTCTTCAGAGATTGGCTCGAGTACAGGTGGTATTACGAGGTACCAATCTTCGTCGCGGGTAGTGGTTTCCGCGTTGACAACTTCGGTTTTGTGGTCCCTGCTGGATTTGTTAATACCTGGATCTTTCAAGGGATAGGCGGCTCGAACGTCTGGCAGATGTTTTTTGGGAAGGTGTTGTTCGGCAGCTATCTTCAAATTATCAGCATGAATGACCTTTAGTTTGGAATGATCTCGGAGGTCGAGGATTTCGTAACGGTTTTTTCCGAGGTTTTTCATAATCTTATTTGGGCCATCCCACTTGGGATATAATTTGCGATCAGCACTTGGCGGTTTCACGCTCTTTATGTCACATCGCATACCGACGATTACAGTCCGTTGAGAGGATGACGCCTATGTAGCTCTTGCTCTATTTGTTGGTTTCGTTGGTCAAGGGCATAGCGGATTATGTCAAAAATTTTGAAAGATCGTTCAACTAGTTGATGATTTGCTTCTGCCATCTCGGAAGGTGTTAGAACTGCCGGGTCGATTTGGTCAGGCAAATCAAAAGGTAGCCGTATGGACACGTTATAGCCATTGTTGATGGTCGTTTTCACCATGGGGAGGGAATCATCCCATGTACGGGAGGATGCATCTCGGAGGGCTTCTAAGATCTTCCGATTGTGTCTTTCCACTAAGCCGTTTGCCTGCGGATGGTATTGCACAATGTGTGTTTTAAATTTTACACATGTTACAGAGTGACTCGAACAGTTTGGAAGGGAAACTAAGGGCATTATCCGAAATTAGGATGAAAGGAGTAGTATGGTTTTGGATGACGCGTTCCTCTATGGCTCTTGCCACAGGTTCCGAGGTCTGGTGTGGAATGGCAACTACTTCGCTGTAACGCGAGAAGTGGTCCGTAAACACAATGATGTATTGGTTTCCCTTTGACGTTTTGGGGAATGGTCCCAGTATGTCCATTCCAGTTCTTTGCCAGGGCCGTTGGCATACTAGATATTTATGCATGGGAGCTGTGGGCGGTACGTTGCCTATATGTTTTAAACAGGACGGGCATTCAGGGATGTATTCATGTACCTTTCTGTTCATTTCGGGAAAATGGTGTCGCTCCAAAAGACTCTTGATGGTGCGATCCGGCCCCATGTGGCCATACAAAGGTGAGTCGTGACAAAGTCCGATGGCTATATCTACGAGATCCTTTGATATTTCCACTAGGTCGTTTCCAGCTTCGTTCCTAAAATGTACGAGCCCATCTTTTAGGTTGTACTGTTCTTTTACCTTCGATGGTTCCTTTTGTTCCAGGCGAGCCCGAAGGTTCTGAATGTGTTGGTCCTGTTGTTGAGAGTATTCCAGACATTCGTATTCGAACACAGGAAGAGTTTATGTCTTATTCACATGGATGTCGGGCTTGAGTCTCGACAATCCGTCTGGAATAACTTGAAGTTTTCCTGGTTTGTATACGATTTTTCCCGCAAAGTCCTGAATCAACAGAACCCATCTACTCACCCGTCCTTCAAGTAGCTTGTCCCTGAAGAGATAAGTGAGTGGCTTATGGTCAGTTTTGATGGTTACATCGTAGCCGTAGACGATATTTTGGAATTTTTTCAAAGCCAATATACCGCTAGGGCCTCTCGGTCCGTAGTAGAATAATTCCGTTGAGGTCCAGAGAGAAGCTGACTGGCATAAGCAATGGGTAATTCCACACCATCTACGTCCTGTAATAGGACGGCTCCTGGTCCATAGGAGGAAGCATCTGTCGGTATGACAAAGGGTTTGGTGTAATCGGGATATTGGAGTATGGGATGACAAGTTAGTTTACTGATTAAAGTCTCAAAAGCATATTGGTGATCAGATTCCCAATTAAACTTAACATTTTTCTGAAACAAATTGGTAATGGGTTTAGCAATGTTTGAAAATTGGGGGATAAAATTTCGATAGAATCCGATAAATCCAATAAATGCACGAGCGCCGTCGATGGTTTTAGGTACAGGTACCTTTCCAGTGTTTCAAGTTTGCTGGATCAGGTTTAATTCCAGTGGATGATAGTAGAAATGGGTTTGGAACTGAGTTCCAGCTTGATTTCGAAAGGGACCAAATTAGTTCGGGCCAGAGGATCTCCTTTTTGGGCAATCACATCTCCATTTCTTATCAGGAAATCGAGAAGTGATTCTAGTAGTTTGGGATCCTGTAAGGCTGGTGTCTCCTGAAGGGAGTGCTCCAGACATTTCTTATATTCTTCTTTTAATGCTGAAGGGTTTAACGCTAAGGAACTGTAAACACGATTTATAGTACTGGTGGGGAAATCTGAATTTATTTCTACTGTGGAAACAGTTCCTATTCTCTGATTTGAAATTAATTCAATAGGGCTTTTTCCTTTGTTTAAACAAACAACATGGATAGCTGAATTCTGACTATGACTAAGAACTTGGACAATAAGAACATCTTTCTTGAAATTACTTTTCTCTGTAATAAGAGTACGATCTGACTCTACTAGTTTTCCTTTTTCCTTGACCGTTTACTACTCTTGCTAGGAAACAAATCTTCTCATAAGGTGCTACTGTTATATGCTCTGTAGGGCATATAAAAAATTGTGAATCTGACTCTCGTTCGGTGAGTAAAATTTGCCTTATTGGATGAAAAATCGTTTCAGTTGGATTTCGAATCTCAACTGCTGAGTTAACTGAAATTGGCTGAACTGAAAGTGGCTGAACTGAAAGTGGCTGACTGGAAACTGACTGACTGGAAACTGACTGACTGGAAACTGACTGACTGGAAACTGACTGATTAGAAACTGACTCATTAGAAACTGACTCATTAGAAACTGACTCATTAGAAACTGACTCATTAGAAACTGACTGATTAGAAACTGACTGTGTTGATCCTACTGGATTCAACAACTGGAACAGATTACTCTGTGGGCTGATTTCTGGGGCGGTTGTCCCTCTGGATGCAACCGACTGACTTGAACTGCTATAAACTGGAGTGGGTTTCCTATTTCTTTCGGAAATCCGAACTAAACTGATTCTGTTAGCATTAGGCTGAACGTGCGGCACCTGTCTAATATTCTCATGGAGAGGGTGTCTCATTTCTACACTTAACTAATTTTCCGGCTGGGTAAATTTCCCATTGATTCCGGTTGAAGAAATCCATACCTAGTAAGATATTCTTCTGAAAGGTGGCGACTGTGTCCACAATACAACATTTTGCGGGATATACCGCGTTACCAACTTCTAAATATAATTCAATTTCTCCATATGTAGGTATGGGTGTGCCTGTAACTCCTCTGAGTTGGCAGGAAGGTGCCTTAATTTCATATTTATAATCTGTATTCTCTAGTAACTCATCTGCACATTGTTTCTTAATTAATGTCGCATGTGTATCTAGAAGAGCGGTTAAATCTCGGTTATCTGTGCTGCAATTTATTATTAAATCTAGTAGGTTCGCACCTATAATCCTGATGGGTAGTTGTGTGTATTTGGGTTTATTACTGTTATTTAGGAGGGAGGAGGCTGAACTGCTGCCTCCAAAGTGGGATCTAAAAAAGAACTTGACTTCTATGGGAGGACCTGAGTCATATTCTATGGGATCACCATACACTGGAAGGTCTTCTTGAAATGTGGAATCTGGGGGAACTGATTCTTCAACGGGTACGTCTACGTACCGGACCATCCGACCTTGCTGATTATATTGGGGTCTGTACATCGGGTAATAGTGTGGTTGACCTTGTGGTCGTCATCTATTTGGTTGGTGTTCTGTTGAGGCTGGGAATTGACTGGTTTCCGAGAATTGGAGGGCGTTTGGGAACGTTGGTAATTTGATCTCTGGAAGTGGGGCCTATACCCTGCAGGGGCTTTGTCAGCACATTTTTGTCGGTCGCCACGACGATGACCATATTCATGACAATGGGAGCAATAAGGGGGATAATTGCAGTGACTTATCATGTGCCCAAAACTATCGCAATTAAAACACTGTGGACAGGGCGTACATTTTGGGTTTGTGGGGCTTGTTTCTGAGGTGGTGTTCCCTGCATCGGACTAGATTTATAGGGTTGATGTTGTTGTTGGATGTAGTGTATGGGGGTCTCTCTACCCTTTTGGTAGTTCTGGCTTGCTAAATCTGGGTAATGTTCCCTTGTTTTATTTATGGCTTCACTTACTGGTTTGTCAATATTTAGACACTCTTAAAATTTCTTTTTAGGTACTACGGGTAGGTTTTGGTAAATGGATGCTGCTACTATTAGGTTTCTTTGCTTTGAAGTAAATGTAATGTCACATGCATTTTGTGCGGCTTGGAGGGCTTCTCCTACGAGTTTATGTGTATGTGTAACTAAATTATTTAAATTTTCATGTTCTTCTTTCTCCCATTTAGCTTGGAAGACAGCTTCTAATGTGGCCAAAGGTTGTGCAAGTGTTATTTCTTTGAAAAATTCTAATAAGTGTTTTTTAAAATTGTCCCAAGTTGTAGCTTCGCTAATGGATGGGACGTATGTAACTGTATCATGGGCATTCCCCTCTTTATGGTCAATAAACCTTTTAGCTTCCCTAATCTTTATATCATCATCTGTGATGTTTTCGCGAAAGAAATGCTGTTCTAGAGACTCAATCCAAGGTGTCACGCGTGGTTCGATAAAGTTATTATCTATGGTTCCCTTAAAAAATAAGACAGTTAGGGAAGGTTTACAAGTCTATCTAAGTTAATGTATGCTGGGGAAGCGGTTTGAGACATGTTGGCTTGTGCTTGATCTGAAGTTTGCGTGTTTGGAAATATGTTTGAAGGGCGCGGGGTAGGTGATAAAATGGGTGTAAAGGAGTTTTCAGTTTCAGAAAGCGCACCGTCTGAATCTTTCATATGTGAAGGTATTGTTAATGCAGGAACGGAGCAAGAGTGTCACGGGCCCCGGGGCAAAACTAATTTACGGGCCCCCTAAAAAAAATTTTATTATACATTTATATTGCTTTTCTTTGCATTATTTATTTAGCATATATTTAAGAATTATGATACTACTTGTACGCATGGAGGCATAGAAGGCAAAACATTATGCAAAATATTGAGCTTTAAAAAGGATACCGTGAAATAAAAGTTTACTTACGAGAACATCAGAACTTGACTTTTCTTGCTTTTCTTTCAGCAAATTCATTAAATAAATCTTCCAAGTTAATATTTCTAGCTTTTTTGTTTTCATTTGATATAATTGAGAGTCCACTTAATCTTTTTTCATTCATAGAATTTCGAAGATAGTTCTTTATTAGTTTAAGTTTTGAAAACGATCTCTCTGCACTTGAAACTGTCACAGGAATTGTGAGGAAAAACTTGAGCACAAAGTACTGTTGTCTTTAATTAAAAATGAATATAGCTCATGGATTGTCGTAATTTTTTCAATGTCTGTTTTTAAGCACATTCGAAAAGACTCAAATAACTTCTCATCACTTGTTGAAACGACCCGGGCCCCGGGGCACTGCCCCGCCTGCCCCTATCTAGCTCCGCCCCTGTGTTAATGTATTCTAAATTGGTCTGCTTGACCGATCTTAAGCTATAGAATGATCACTTGAGTGGCTTTCCTAACTATTCTATCTAAGAAATACACAAATAAATGGACAACAATTTGCCTAACCAGAAAAATTTGAAAAAATTGTAAACAAAATAATAAATAAAATGTAACAAAATTTCACTCAACTGTACGTAAATGTACGGTAATATTATGAATGGCACATCAAATAAAATTATTCTATGCTAACTCTGATAGTGGAAATAACTCGGTTTCAATAAAAAGAAATGTATCACTGGTGTATGGAATGTTCACTGTGTTTTGTGTTAATTCTGGCTGATACATTACTAACTGTTAATAATACTGACTTCTCAAAGGTTTAGTAATTAATTTGAAAAAAGGATCTGTACTTAACAAGATTCCCACGGCGAAATCCTTGAAGACGTGTCCTGAAGACGTGTCTTGCTGGCCACTTGTTCCTGGACGAAGAATAGGGGTGCAGAACTTACGTAGAGTCGTGACACACCGGTTGAATGATAGATGTGAAGAACTGGAAGTCGTGACACGCCGGTCAACTGAATGTTGGTTCTAGTTCCAGGGTCTAGAAGACTGGAAGAATCCTGGTTGCAGAGGTCGCCAGTTGTTAACCCCTCCCTCTCTGGCCTTCATCGTTTCGAAGTTGACGGGGGTTCTGGTTAGGTGGCAGCAACGGATTTGTTACACTGGAGTCTGGAGTAGCTGGTACCGTATAGGGAATCGCAGAAGTTTCTTCTATACAACTCTCCGATTTCTTCTTGTAGTGGATCGGAGGATTCTGTGGAATGTACTAAATTCTCTGAAGGTTCCCCGATTCGTCTTGTAACGTATTGTGAAATTATTTTTCTCTATTTAAGACTAAGATCTCTGAAGAGAGCATGGGTCGAAGGAGAAGAGAAAGCTTTTATCTTAATGTAGTTTTACTGCTAAAATATTACAAGTAATGCTCAGCCTCCAAGTTAGATCAACCAAATCAGAATGACAATTTGAAAAATTGTGAGTTTATACACACAAATTTTGTTGACATCGTTATTATTTAATGTTGAGTTGTTTTGTTTTTTATTCTCAATAGGCTGCATTATTTTGCAAAATATTTGAAGATAAGGTAAATATTTTAGTTGTAGCAACGTCTAGACAGATAAGCAAGATTTGAAGATGAAGCCATATTTTTATTTTAAACTGCATATTGACAGATCTGATGTTATAATGATCTGCCGAGTTAACTAAAAATGGAAATTGAAATATTCATTTTATTATGAATTACAATTAAACATGCATATGAGCAAAAATTAAATGCTTAAGCTTTGAAAATCAACGTTAAGCAAGACATGACTTCATCTTTTACAACGAAGAGAGAATGTATACAGAAAATGAACATTGCAGAATTTGACAAGATTACATTAAGCTAAATCTACAAAAATGATTAAGTAATTTAAAAAGAAATAATTCACCAACTGTTCAGCAGAAATAAAATAGAAAGCGAATCAAAAATTTTATCCGAACTTCGTCGTCGTTATGCGAATTTGGACTCTATTGTAAAAATGAATATAAGAACGTACATACATATGAATATAAGTATTATATGAATATAAATATATATGAATATAACTATTATTCATTGTTCATTTTTACACATACATACAGGGTGTTTGAGGTTGACCCTAGAAATATGGAAAAGAAACACTCCATATTAGTTACAGAATTACTATGATAAACTTCAAATACCATATACCAAATACAAACTACAAATTGGCAGAACTTGTAGTTTGTATTTGAAGTTTGTCATAGTAATTCCATAATTAATATGAAGTGCTTCTTTTCCATATTTCTAGGGGCGACCTCAAACACCCTGTGTGGTTTTATTCATCATAAATATTTTTCACGTGTTACTTTCATGAATAATTTTCATTATATGTATATGTATATATATATATATATATATATATATATATATATATATATATATATATATATATATATATATATATATGTATATATATATGTTATACTGTGGCTTTAGCGTAGTTTGGAGGGAAAGCCCACGTACAACTGTTTGTTGGTACTCTCTTGGTTTCTCTCGGAGAGGTCTTCTCGATGTATTACCTCTGAGTTACCTCCGAATAGCAGTGCGCTAATTTAAGGGATCGGAATAAGGTCAAGAATACCAATGTCAGTCGAATTTTGTTTTTAATCAAAGTGCAGGTTATTGTTTGAAAATCAAAATAATTTATGCTTCTACTTGAAAATCAATGCTTATTGAAATCAATAAAATTTCTTAACTCTAGTTCTTAGGAATTATACGATATTTTTGAATCAACGAATCCTTGAGCCTGCCTACCAGTAGTCATTCAACCGAAATGAAGACCTTCTCGATACCAAAATTCCCGTAATCAAAATCCTCAAAACTATACAGATCGACTAAGCCACAATCCAGTGACCCAATAATTAACCGCGCGTTTTCAACCTTTGCTTGCTGAAGTCTAGCTGGAAGCTGAAGAGAGAGAGCGTCGAGCTGTTTTATATATATTAGAAGGAAAGGAAGTGGCTACTACGTCACCAGCGTGAGAACTTAAGGCGAGAAAGGATTTTAAGGGTAACCTTTGGACGATGCTTCCTTCATCCATAAAGTCCAGACACTTTTAATAGCAGTGTGAGAATTTAAGGCGAGAAAAGACTTCCATCCATGAAGTCTAGACGTTTTTTAATAGGAGGCGTCTAAACGTTTTAATATTTTTCCTCTCTCTCGATTGTACGCTAAAACCACTTGATTGTATTCTACAACATATATATATATATATATATATATATGTGTGTGTCCCGAGCTTCCCGGAGGTAACAAGACGTGCTCAATACAGTCTAATGCAAAGAATTAAAAAATCAACCAACCTGATCATCCAAGCTATCCATGACTCCTGCCATTTATCCTCTAAGGCGGGTCTAAGCTATGGACTTCTTGGTACGAAAACGTCTGTCTGTAGCTCCACTTACCTTCGACATTACAGTATTATTTCTAATCAATTGTATATACTGTATTTCTATCCTTAGTATATGAACTGTCATTGTATTAATAATATTTGTCATATAGACTATAGTCTGCCAATAAACTTTTTCATTTTCATTTTCATTTTCATACATATATATAATATATATATGTGTGTGTGTGTGTGTAGAAAATCTGCCAAACATATACTCACAGCATCACTTTTTAAGGTAATGGAATTAATATTTGAACAGTTAAATTCCTCGACAGTTATATTTCTTAAGCGTAACTATGCTACTTAAAATGTTTTACATTCAACGTCTAATTCCACATCTTGTGAAGGAGGACTATATACAACCCCAAAATTAGAGACTAAAATATTAGCACTAACTTTTTAAATAATTATATCTTACTGTCATTTTCATACATATATATATATATATATATATATATATGTATGTGTGTGTGTGTAGAAAATCTGCCAAACATATACTCACAGCATCACTTTTTAAGGTAATGGAATTAATATTTGAACAGTTAAATTCCTCGACAGTTATATTTCTTAAGCGTAACTATGCTACTTAAAATGTTTTACATTCAACGTCTAATTCCACATCTTGTGAAGGAGGACTATATACAACCCCAAAATTAGAGACTAAAATATTAGCACTAACTTTTTAAATAATTATATCTTACTGTCACCGGCATTAAACATCTTTTGAACTAGCCAATGATTCTCTTTACAATATAAGAGTACAGTTTATGACCTTGAATATGGTATTCAACTATAAAATACGTATCAGCATTTTTAATCCACGATTTACTTATTGCCATAGTTATAATTTTCAACGTAAACTAAATCTTTAGTTTCATTCAACTTATTCCTTATGTTCCTCGCATTAAAATACATTACAAAGAGAGAGTGAGAGTGAGAAAGAAAGAACGAAAGAGCTTTACCTGTATTTGTTATATATTTATTTAAATACAGCTACATATACACACATATATTTACAGGGTGTTTCATAACATGTGGGACGCACTTTCAGGATGGATTCAGGACCTGAAAAGAATGAAAAAAGCTTATATAAACATATCCCCGAAATCGCTTTGTTTCCGAGTTACAGCCTGTTATGTGTTCCAGTAAGTATCCGCCTTACTTTAAAGGAAATGCTCAAAATGACCGCTTCGCGTTTCAATACACGCCCGAACACGCCTCGTCATAGACTGCCTGACGCGTTCAAACATTCCAGGTATTGCTTGGATTTTCTGGCATCCTTGTTCTACACGTTGGCGAGGCATTTCAACATTGTCAATGGGTGTCAGGTAAACGATGGATTTCAGATGACTCCATAGGTAAAAATCGAGTGGATTCAGGTCCGGGGAGCGAGCAGGCACGCAATGGGTCCTCCACGGCCTATCCATTTATCAGGTAAATGGTCATCCAAATAGTCTCTGGCTACTCAACTAAATTAAGGCGGAGCGCCGTCATGCATAAACCACATACGACGTCGAACACCAAGAGGAACTTCATCTAGTAAATCGCTTAAATCATTCCTTAAAAAATTGGAATAGGATTCTCCTGTTAATCTTCCAGACAAATCAAAAGGACCGATTAAGTTATCGGCAATAAGTCCTGCCCATACAGTGATACTAAATTGTTGTCGGTGCTTTGACTGGATGATGGCAGTTGTGTGATGGGTGATGATGGCAGTGATGAGTGTTGTGTGATGAGTGATAATGGCAGTGATGAGTGTTGTGAAAATTGATCACGCCTTTTCTTGTGAAAACAACTCGGAGTATAGAAAAAGAGGATCGCGTGCACACTGTTGAATGAGCAGTATGACCGCAAAAGGTTAGAGTGCAATTGCATGCAATGTTGATCAAATGTTGCAATGCCATCCCCCTCTCCCTCCCTCCAGGGTGCCAAAAAAGAAAAAAGGAAAGCATCCCCCCCAGCTTGTGGAAGCTGAATCCCACCCAAACCTAACCTAAGAGAGAGGAAGAGAAGAGGTTGATCTCCCCCCAAACAAACAGGAGGAGTGGAGGTTGATCTCCCCCAAAAGGGTTTCCCTAGTTTAGGAAGGTAAGAGAGAGATGTTCTTGGTCGCATTTCGCATCGCATAATGAGAGTTCAGGGCAACATCATCTGGCTTAGAACTCGAAATCCGCCAGTTGGGTTAATCAGTCAGTTGGCATGGAAGTCGTAACCAGCCATTTGGCATAGTGTATACATTATTTATCATTAAGAATTATTATATTTAAAATAAAGTGGAATCAGTTGTTTAATACAGTATATATATATATATATATTTATCCAAGGCAGTCCATTTAATAATATATCAATTAGCGTAATGGATCTCTAACACGTCACAATCCGAAGTGGGACATTTACAAAATATAATAAAAATTTATTAATAATAAATACATTCGTTTTACAATGTCTTGAATAATAAACAATTCCCTCCGCGCCGTCCTCTTCATTTAGATGATGTAGGACCTGTGGTTGAGATTTCCACGAGAAGCTGAAGTATATATTCTCCACTTTCCTGTAAAATTTCCTTGGCTACTTTTCCAGGGTCAAGGTATTTTCTTCAACCTTTTTCCGTACCTGCCTCTGGCAGGGAGGGAGCGGAGGGTGGGGAGAGAGCCTTCTACTTTTCTATCCAGTTTTCTACTACTGCTAGGATAGTTGAAAGAAAAATAAACTTTTACAAAATTTTCCCTGGCACCCGTTGCCATTGGAACCTCCTCGGTATGGGCCGCAAGGCCTTTTGAGGTACTTCTTTTCCTTGTAACTCCTTGTAACTCTCTCTCTCTCTCTCTCTCTCTCTCTCTCTCTCTCTCTCTCTGGCTGTTCGGGAAACGGGTCGTGCTAGGGGGCGGTCAGAATAGGGGAGGCTCTCTCCGTGCAATACTTTTTAATGCTAGGTCGATCAGGAACAAGTTTTTCGAGCTACGGGCGCTCTTAGCATCAGAATACCAGGATATCGTTGCTATCACCGAGTCCTGGATTCATACTGATCGTAGGGACTACGTTGGGGAGTTCGAAATTCCCGGGTATAGAATGTTTCGCAAAGACCGCACCCGTGGGGAGGGGGGTGGGGTACTAATATACGTCAGAGACACGTTGAGTCCGGTTGACTGCCAGTTCCGGTCGGAACGGGAGCTGCTTGGCGTCGATCTGAACGTGGGAGGGACGAACTATAGGTTAATTTTGGTGTACAGACCTCCGCATCTCCTCCTCGAGGAGGATACAGCCCTGTACACCGAACTCAGTAGCCTGCTAGGGGATAGGGTGTGTGTAGTTTTAGGAGACTTCAACTGTCGCGGCATAAAGTGGGAAAGCAGGACTGCCGATGCTGAAGGGAGGAGGCTAGTTGACTTTGCTGATGAGAACTTCCTCACTCAGTGGGTCAACGAGCCTACACGAGGCGAAAGCGTTCTAGACTTAGTATTCACGACCGAAGACAACCTCGTCACTGGCCTCACCGTTGACGAATCATTGGGCGGGAGTGATCACGGTCTTATTAGGTTCCGCGTGTGCGTCCCTCGGGTGAAGCGTAGTAACTCGAGAGGCAGTAAGCTCGATCTCCGGCGGGCGAACTTTGTTAGCCTCAGGGATAGCGTAGGAGATATGGGGTTAGAGGTTGGCGGCGATGTTGAGGGAGTGTGGAGTGCATTCCGGGACGAGTTTATGGTGCTGCAGTCTGCTGCCATACCCTCAAAACCGGCCACCCCTGCTTCAACGCAGCGTAAGTGGTTCAATCGTGACATCGCTTCGGCTATCCGAAATAGGAAAGTAGGTATAGGAGGGCGAAGGCCAATCGTTCCCACGAGAACACTGAAGCGTATGTCCGACTGTGTAGGGAAGTGAAGGCGAAGGTTAGGCTAGCGAAACGTAACGAAGAACTACGGGTGGCAAGCCTCTGCAAGGGGAACCCTGAGGAATTCTTCAGTTATGTCAATAGTAGAAAGCCCATTAGAAGCATGATGGAAGCGGCGTTCTGCGGACCTCCGACGCAGACATCGCTAATGTGCTTAATGAGTACTTTGTGGGAGTGTTCACCAGGGAGGATACCCGCGTCATCCCCGAGCCAGGCGTGAGGCACGAAGGTGCTGGCCTGGATAGTGTTAGATGTACCGCGACAGTCGTTGCCGAGAGAATAGACAAACTGAGCGCGTTTAAGGCTCCTGGGCCAGACCAGTTTCTCCACAGAGTGTTGCGAGAAGTGCGCGACCAGGTGGCTCCCCACCTGGCTACAGTCTTCAACAAATCGTTGGAGATGGGCCAGGTGCCTGGTGACTGGAGGGAAGCCAACGTGACCCCTATCTTTAAGAAAGGGGATCACGAAAGTCCAGGGAACTATCGTCCCATTAGTCTCACTTCAGTTGTAGGTAAATTATTAGAAGGGATAATAGCTGATAGGATCGTTGACCATTTGGATTCCTACAAGCTGCTTGGGGACTCCCAACATGGGTTTAGACGGCATAGGTCGTGTCTCACCAACTTGCTCGAGTTTTTCCACGTCATGTTGAGTGAGTACGATAAGAGTAGGGCGATTGATATACTTTATCTCGACTTTCAGAAAGCCTTTGATAAGGTACCTCACCGCCGGCTAATGGCGAAAGTGCGCGCGCTGGGTATCGGTGGGGAAATAGGTACGTGGATTAAAAACTGGCTGAGGAATAGGCGGCAGAGGGTGGTAATTAAAGGAACTAGTTCGGGTTGGGCCTCGGTCACTAGTGGGGTTCCGTTTTGGGGCCGCTGTTGTTTATCATTTACATAAATGATATCGACGGTGGCATCGTCAGTCGGATCGCCAAATTCGCTGATGACACCAAGCTTGGGGCCAATGTTGGGACGTCCGAAGCGATCGAGGAATTGCGTGCGGACCTAGGTAGGATAGGAGAGTGGTCCGAAAAATGGCAAATGCCGTTTAACTTGGGTAAATGCAAAGTGATGCACATTGGCTACGCCAATCCCAAGTCGGACTACTCGATGTTGGGTAGTAATATCGAGGTGACTGAAGTTGTGAACAGTTCCTCTGTGGATCGGTTCAAGAAAAGGGTAGACGAAATCTTGCACACTATTTGAGTGTGTAAAGACATTTAGGACCTCAGTCTGCGGAAATTTCTTTTCCTATAAAATAGTTAATATCTGGAACCAACTTCCCTCAGAGGTTGTTTCCAGTCAAAGTGTAAATGTGTTTAAAAATAGGCTAGACAAAGTACTGAATACTCTCATAGTTTAAGACTAAAACATAAGAAAACTCTGCAGGAGATCGCTTGCACGGTGTCTCTGTGAGCAAGCTAAATATAGAGCTATTTATATATTCTCCACTTTCCTGTAAAATTTCCTTGGCTACTTTTCCAGGGTCAAGGTATTTTCTTCAACCTTTTTCCGTACCTGCCTCTGGCAGGGAGGGAGCGGAGGGTGGGGAGAGAGCCTTCTACTTTTCTATCCAGTTTTCTACTACTGCTAGGATAGTTGAAAGAAAAATAAACTTTTACAAAATTTTCCCTGGCACCCGTTGCCATTGGTACCTCCTCGGTATGGGCCGCAAGGCCTTTTGAGGTACTTCTTTTCCTTGTAACTCCTTGTAACTCCTTGTAACTCTCTCTCTCTCTCTCTCTCCTTGCAATACTGAATAGAAGATTTGTCTGTTCCTGGCGGAAGGCAGAGAGAGACAAAAAATGTTGGCACTATTAAATGGGCGTAGGCAACTGGGCATAAGTGAGTTCGAGTATTTGATAATTTACAGATGTAGTGGGGTAATTTTATTTTATGAGGTAGCACTTTTGGTACCTCGGAACATTAAAAAGTTCATATTGAAAGGTCGAAACATTTTTAATACCTTGGTTAACCTTTGTTTTCTTCTCGCCAGAATTGTTCATTCGGTCGAAGGTCAAGCTTGTTGCTCCACCCACGACTTCGCTCAACGTGGTATCAGAACCACGACCTACCACGGGTGTTCATAAACTCAAACTTTCGACCAGCAGCCCAGCGTCTTAACCGCTAGGCTACCCATTTATCTACCAACCAACTTTATTGCATGGAAGGATGAACAGCTGGGTTTTGCAGTGGGCCCCAAACCCTATTAATATATATATATATATATTTTCTTTCAACACATGTAAAATAATGTTAATTTTTATGTTGAAATTCTAACACTTAAATAAATTTTTAATTACAATATAATTTTATTCGCCTACAACCACTCTGAAAACAGTGAAAACATCTGTGGAATGAATAAGTCACATTTGATAAAGACACCTTCATTAATCGTAACGGTGTCCAACCAGAATTTCACGACCCAACGGGCGGAGCATCACAACGATTCTATGGTCTCTGGCTGGAGGAAAACCTCGTACATACGTTACAGCCACACCCAAATACAATAACATCCAATCAGGAGGCCCTTGGGGATTGGGCTTCTGTCCTCTGGGCACAAATGGGGCATCGCACCACATATAAATTGGACACAGCGTACAGATTGTTCCATAACAGCTACTATTTCTACCTGTGAATAACACGCTATACCATCAAGCATGGACACTTCCAGTCAGTCACAACAACTTTACAGTTTACCGGAGTTATATGAAGATGGAGACACTGCGCGGTGCCCAAAATTAATCTTTTTAACGTCGCCGATGGGAACGAATTATTTTCATCGCAAACCACTGCTGCATTTGCGATGTCGACCCGTTTGATCCAGCGGCAGGAACCACAATTGAAATGTGAGTACAAATAATTAATAATAACATAATAATTTAAAAAATGAATTTGTGATTTAAACTGACTGCCGCTCTCGGTATATATACACATCGTATCATTCAGTGCTTAATCAAGATTCTTTTGCAAGTGTTAATTATTTTTATAAAATCCATAATAAGCTCATTTTGAAATGTGAAGTTATTCATCATTTTCTCTTAAAGCGGGCACAAATCACGAACTTCCCTGAGTGGACGAAAGGTATTTGAGGCTTCACCGTGTAATTCCTTGTAACTCTCTCATCCATATATATGTTTATGGAAGTATATGTTAATGACCGGTTATGGCAGTTGCTTGCTGTTTATTATTTGATCCGGTTAACCTATTCGACATTTTCTCTTATTGTAACTCCTTGTAACTCTCTCTCTCTCCCTATAATTTAAAAAAGTAAAAATTTATATAAAGTTATATAGGTAGACTTTTAAAAATAGTAGCTGCATCGTATGCCTAGCCTTTCACCCTTCCACACAATAAAGAAAGGGGACGTTAGACAATTGGCATAAATTAGGCATTTTTATAAAAATCCATAACAAATTCAATTTGAAGTGCAATGCTATTCGATCGGGTACCTGAATATATGTGAATGAATAGACTTACTGCTTATTATTCTACATTTTATCTCTAAAGCTGTTATTTATGAGTGTGTGTATATACAGGGCGTCCCAAAAAAATGTATACACACTTTAAATAATTATAAAGGCAGTGTTTATTAAAATACATTTCATTTTCAAAATGTAATAGAATCTACAGACATTATTTAATTGTTTTGTCAACGCCTGTTTTCAAACTGACGTCCGTTCTGGTCCAGGCACTGCTGATAACGCGAAGCAATGGAATCGCAAACATCACGAAACATTTCGTTTGGTATTTGTGTGCATTCTCGTTCAATGGCTGCTCTCAATTCAGCGACTGTTGCAGGTTTTATAGCGTAGACTTTGTCTTTTAAGTATCCCCATAAAAAAAGTCTAGTGGTGTGAGGTCTGGTGAACGCGGAGGGTATTCTACGAAACCCCTTCGTCCAATCCACATCCACATCGTGCCAAGTACCACTCGCAATACTCCACTCTTCGGTCCGGATCATCTTCATTAATAGCATGGACTAATCTTGGAATGTAACTTTTCCATTGACAGCGCTTCAAAATGCGTTGGACAGACGATTCTGAAATTCCTACCTCACGACTCGCTTGCCGCACAGATTTTCATGGACTTTGGTGATACGTTTCCAGTACTCTTTCTTGCTTTGTGGGGCTTGTCGATGTCCGTGTTCTTCCGGAACGCTTCTTGTGGACATTCTGAACAGTTCCATCGGCTAATTCCATCTCTAATTCGAGTGATGGTAAGTCGCGTTGGTGGATCTGTTTCAAACTCCCTCCTAAACTGTCTTTGCACTTCAACTGCGTTTTCACACTTCCAGTAGCATTTTAGAATGAATTTCCTTTGTTCAAAGCTTAGTCTGACTGCCATTATTAATTCTAATGGGTTTAACTTGGAAAGAAAGAAACATCAATTGAGCTATCAGCTGTTAAAGTGTGTATACATTTTTTTGGGACGCCCTGTATATGTATATATATGAAAAGAAGGACCAACACAACAGCAAACATTTCCATATATTTTTTGTTCTTCAGACGTTTCGACAAATCATTTGTCATTATCAGTGAATTATAAACCATAAAACATTAAAACAAAAATAAGAATAATAATTAAAATTACATCAATACAAAATAAAAATAAAATCATTAAAATTAAATTAAATTAAAATTACCTCAACTGGTAAATACACAATGATTACGTCAACCTCCATATTCAGCAGATACTGAGAGAAAACTATGAATGTCAGTTACATTGGAAGGTATGATATATCTATGAAAGTAGGTTGGTTGGTTAGTTAAAAGAGCTGTAATTTGTAAGATGAACTATTGTTGTTAATGGAAGGTTTGTTTCTATAGATGTACAAAGATTCTAAAATTCGGAGTTCTGTAAGGTTATTGGTTCTTGTTAGAATTCCGAACTGAGTTTTGTGAAGGGGATGGTTGTTATCATTACTGTAGTTTCTAATTGCGGATTGTGGTGGGCTACTGAGGGGACGGTTGGTACGGACTGATAAGCCCAAGTGTTGAGAAAGGCGTACCTCCAGTTGGAGTTGAGTACTGCCGATATACGCAGCCTTACAGCCTCACGTGTATTTATAAACAACATTAGGGCATACAGTTTTGGGGAATTTGTCTTTGAACTTTAAAAAATTTGATAATTTAAGTGGGTTGACGAGGGCGAATCTAAAATTTATTTGGGGATAACTAGACTTAAGTAGTTTGGATACATTATTTCGAATACGTAATGATAAATAACCATAAAAAGCTAATTTAATATTTCTGGTTTCTTTTTTTACTGTGGTTATGGGGAATTTAGTATTAAAAATATTATTTAAAAATTTCTTTAACTGTTGTCAAAAAGATTAGAAGGGTAGTAATTATTAATAAAGTACTGTCTTAAAAATTTTAATTTTTCGTTTAATGTAAAGTAATCTGAACAAATTCGGTAACTTCTTGTTAATAATATTAGTATAACGCTAATCTTATATTTAGAAAACATACAACTTAAATAATTGGATCCCAAACCAGTAAAAGTTTTTCTAAATAGTGAGGTCTGGAAATTATTAGCCCGTTTAACTAGAACATCCAGGAAAAGTAAACTATCATTTGTTTCGTTTTCACGTTTATACTTAATATTAATAAGTTGTTTGTTTAGATAATGAAGAAAAAGTTTTACGTGTGAACGATGTTTAAATATTAAGAAAGTGTCAGCCATGTATCTTCTGTAATATACGGGTTTAAAACTATTGGGACAACTTTTCAACCAAATTTCTTCGTAATGGCAAAGAAATTCATTTGCTAGTGTTGGGCTCAAAGTGGAACCCACAGCTACCCCATCAATTTGGCTGTAAAGGTTACAATTAAATAAGAAAAGATTACACTGGCCAACAAGTATTTTTCATCAGATATAATTATGGGTGGGCGAGATAGCTGTTGGGACGCTGAATCCAAATCTGTTTTCGGTTTTCCTCTGTCACGTCTAGTTTTCGAGATGAGACTGATCATAATATATATAATAAATATAATATATATATAATATAATACTATATATAATGTATATAATATGCATATAACTATATATAATATATAATACTATATATACAATATATAATATGCGTTCTTTATAATATATCTAGCGGAGTATTTTGTCGTTGCAGCTTAGGTGTAGGTTTTTGCTTTACCGTTTCTGTACCCTCATGTATGGTATTCTATCGTTCTAACTTAGGCTTTCCGCAGGTTGTCTTGTGGTATTTTAGATGAGGAGAGTTGCTGGCCACAAATTTGCAAACGTTGCACATGTACACCCTTTTATTCTTTGGTGTAAAAGTCACATGTCTAGTTGTGTGTTGTGTTTTGTTTTTTTGTCACCCACTTACACGTTTTATTTTTTTAGGTGATTTACATCAATCCACTCATCGATCATCATGCCTTGAAAGTGTAAAAATCACCCCAACAATTTCTGTTAAGTGAGCGGCTCGTTCGCGACTAAATCACAACGGCGTACAATCACGATGGATCTTTGGAAAACTTGCCGGTTATACTTTAGTTGTCCAATAGGCGACCAAGAGAAGGCGTGGTCGCAACATGTTATCTGTACCGCTTGTTCGAATGGATTATGTGACTGGTTGAACCAAAGGAAAAAGTCGATGCCATTCGCTATACCCATGATATGGAGGGAGCCGAGAGACTACCATGGCGATTGCTACTTTTGCAATGTTAACATAACTGGATTCTCCTTCAACAAGCATAACATCGTTTATCCGAACGTAGACTCCGCGATCAAACCGATCCCTCACGATGACACGGTGCCGATTCCGGTACCTCCACAGCATGGACTTGATTCTTTAGAAGACGAAAGGGAATTCGACGAAGGTGCGATTGGCGGAGATGCGAGACCTTCGGCCGATCTTGACTACACACTTGACGAAGAGCAATCGGAGCCGGAGAGGCTTACCCAAAACGAGTTGAATGACCTCATTAGAGACCTAGCCCTCTCCAAAGAGAAATCAGAACTTCTCTCCTCGAGACTCGAGCAGAAACACTTACTTGAGAAGAACGTCCGAGTGTGTCACTATTGAAAACGAAACCATGATTTGGCGACATTCTTTGCAGTAGACAGTCCACTCTGCTATTGCCATGATATCAATGGACTTTTCGAGAACCTGTCACAGGTACACACACCATCTGAGTGGCGCCTCTTCATTGATTCCTCACAGCGAAGCTTGAAAGCGGTTCTCCTGCATAACGGGAACTTAAAGCCGTCCATCCCGATCGCCCACTCCGTTCATCTAAAGGAGACGTACGATAACATCACTACACTACTCGAAACAATTCAATACAGCACTCATCAATGGAATATCTGTGGTGATCTCAAAGTCATTGGTATGTTAATGGGCATGCAAGAAGGGTTCACGAAATACTGTTGTTTCTTATGCCTATTGGACAGCCGTTCTACCGCGGATCATTACATCAGACGTAACTTTCATCAAAGAAGCACATACGAGCCAGGAACGGGCAGTGTCCAGTGTGTTCCTTTAGTTGATCCAAAGATTTTCCTGCCATCTCTCCACTTTAAGCTCGGCTTAATAAAACTTCGTGAAAGCGATGGGTAAGGCGAATTCGAGTGTTTTTTGTTGAGAAATTTGCAAACATTAGTGCCGCGGAATTGAAGAAAGGAATCTTTGTCGGGCCCCAAATCAGGGAGGTTCTGCAGGATGAAGGCTTTGAAGAAAGCCTCAATGCCTTAGAACTAAAAGCATGGTAGGTTTTCAAATGGATTTATGGAACTTCTTGGGTAACCAAAACTCTCCCGCATAAAAAGATGGAGTTCAGAAACCGTTCGATGCATATCAATAAATGAGCTGTCGCATATCCTTGAAAATACATTTTTTACATTCGCATCTCGATTTCTTTCCCAAAAACCTTGGCGCGGTGAGTGACGAACAGGGGAAACGCTTCCATCAAGACATCCAGTCAATGGAAAATAGCTACCAAGGTTTCTGGAACGAAAGTATGCTGGCAGACTAGTGCTGGATGCTGTACCGCGACGATCCCGACAAGGTTTACAAAAGAAAATCGTACTCGCAACGTTTTTAGGTTGGTGTACATTTCTTTTTATGAATAAAGTTGTACTTTTACGATAAATTATGCTGATCATAATTCGATAATTTCGATAACTAGATGTGCTAGAGGAAAAAGTTCGATTTTGTCGACCAGTGTTATCAAAACATGCTATTTTGAAATATTTAAATTGAGTCTGAGTGAGGCCATTAATAAGAGTATTACTAGTAGTAAATAACTTATTTAGTAAGATATCTAACGTCTCTTTTAACGGGATATTAGTAAATGATGATGAGACATCAAAACTGGCCACAGTAAGGGAATCGGTATGATTGATCTCTTTTATATCCTTAGCAAAATCAAACGAGTTATTAATGGTATAATCAAAATAGGTGTCTTGAAAGAAGAGAACGAAGAATTTGGCTAAGTTATAATTGAATCCCACTTTCTCACCAGGTCATGGACGATGTCAACCATATTCGAACCCTGTACCCTTGCTCCTTCAACAACAACCTTACCTGTATCGGTCCACTGTATAATGGGGTCCTCACTCAATAGATTATAAAGACTTATGCCTTTATTCCTCAATGTATTTGGGAGACTGCTTTTCAACACATGTTCGATATGATGTGGGGTCCACCCGTTATTATTTGACTGGTTATCTCTAGCGTCGGCCCCAGGCCCTATGCTTCCATGCTCATCGTTGCCCGCATTGTGCCTAATAACCACGGGGAGCTCTGTCGGATTCTTATAATTTTCGTACTCATGAAGAAATTTCTGCAGAGCTTCTTGGTATAAGATTCTTTTCTCATCAGGTGACTTTTCACTCTTTAATAGGTCTAACAATTCGCTTTCCATTCTTTTAAGCCTGCTTTTACGGCGTTCTGGAACCGCATCTGGACTCTTTGAGCTTTGCAATGAAGCATACACTTCGTGCTGAATCACGACTACTTTCTTCATTATACAGTGCGTTCGAAAAGTCTCTCTGCAGTGCCATGTTAAACGCATAGGAAATTGAAAAACTACAATGTTCTCATTCAACCATGATTTAGTGATTTTATTACATAACCTTTTGATTTTACAGCATGTGTTGAAAGTGTTTTCCACCCTTTTACAGGCACAGAGCAACTCGTCTACACTTGTCAAACACTTTTTTTAAAGTGTTGGTTGATATTGAAGCAATGTAAGTGGATATTGCGGTTTTTAAGTTCTGAATTGTTTTCGAGCAGTCTTTATAAACAACACCTTTTGCTGCTCCCCACAAGAAATAGTCTGGCGGCGTAAGGTCTGGGGATCGTGGAGGCCAAAGCCCCCTTGAAATTATGCGATCCCCAAACACATCATGCAGTAGTTCCATCGAAAGGTGAGCAGTGTGTTCCGTGGCACCATCTTGCTGGAAGTATGCATTCAGTATTTCCATTTCGTTTAACTGTCCAGTAAATGGATACAGAATTTCTGAACAGTATCGTTCAGCATTTATCGTGTTCTCAAAGAAAATGGTACCGACAATTCGCTTTCTTGATATTGCAACCCAAACGCCGATTTTCTGGTCGTGCAATGGTGTTTCATGAATAGTGTTTCATGAATTTTTTACCAAGCTATCGACACACACTATTGCCACGATCACAACTCTGTCACAGTACTGACACGATCGAGTTTAAACCGGCTGAAACCGGCTTAGCGCGCATATACTGGCTATAGCACGTTGACTGCGGAGAGACATTTCGAACGCACTGTATTAATCTAGTCAGTAAAGTTAAAAAAACAGAAAATAGGATGGGGAGGAATGATCCCCCTCTTTGCACAATAATTCGTTTTTTCTTCCCCACAGTTTGACTTTTACGAGCGAGTGCGCGTATTATGTTCTTGTAACGGCGGAGGCGAGTCTTCTGAGGGGGTTTCATTGGTACATTACATTTTATAACGTTAAGACAGCTTTCACAGATGCATTTTAAAAAGTCAGGGTCTATATTTTCAACAAACACCTGTTGCAATGCCCTGGGCAGTGAATGAGAGAGTTTTATTAATTCATGGTATTGCTTTAGCCTCTATGTCATTCTGGGATATACACTTTCACGTTGGTTTGGGAATATATTCGTTCTTAGAAGTACTTTAAACGTGTTTCGGGGTTGAAGATCACAAACCAAATATCTGTAATGTTGACTTGTAGCTTCTCTACAAACCTCCAAAAACTCCTTACGCTGATTCGGGAACATTTGATTGGCTAATACCCCAATTTATGACACATCACTACACTGCGAATAAGACAAGATATTGTGTATTTAACGACTCATGGCGCATGTATCTATTTTTGAAAAATAGATTCTGATTGATGAAGAATACGCTTACTGTATGTAAAGATGGTGGGAGAACAATGTAACTGTCTCGGTAAACGTTTTATCCATTTCTAACATGAGATCGTCAATTACAATGACCGTATGTTCATTTCCCTTTGACGAAGTAACGTCATATACACCTTTGTGGAACAAAATATCATTTTGGTACTCGTTGAATACTGACTGGTATGTCGAGTAGCACAATATGACTTTATGCACAAATTTTGAGAACATCTCCCCCTTATCTTTAATGATTTTAAACATAAACACAGTTTTACCACATCCTGTTGGGCCAGATATAATACATGTGGACGGGCTCGTGATCTGAATTTTTCTACAGAATCCATCTTTAACACGTCACACTCCTAAGTGGAATATTTACAAAATATAATAAATTTTATGTGACGTTCCTTATTTTCTAGTCTTGTTTTTCCTCTTCTTCCCAGAACCTTGAATGACGATGAGGTACAGCATCATGTCCCCATCATCGATATTACAGACGATCGCGATGACAGTGTAGATGTGGCTACAGGCTCCAACCTCGCCGGCGAGCCCACACCAGTGACACCTGTGGCGTCTCCACACAACAATTCAAAGTGGAGGCATGATGATGATGAAGTGGTTTCCACGTCAGGTATATAGCGTGTCAGGAGTGTATAATAGAGCCCAACCCTTTACGTCTTACGACACAACCCAAACACTAGCTCCTTCCTCAAATAAAAATTCCGGACACATCCTCCACAGCAGCAGCAGCAGCTTCTCGTTCTGTAGAGGAAGTTATAACATTCTAACTGGTGCGCACCGCCATCCCCACCCCAGCCCTAACTAGAAGTCGTTACGTAGTCAGGGTTGACCCTGGATCCATGTATAGCAATGATATTGAACATACTCTGCGACGCGTAGTTCAACGTATTGTGGAGTTTGCCTTTCAGAACCACGACGAAGGTGAAGTCAGGACGAGGCTGTCATTCGGGTTCGAGTCAGATGACGGGGATATAGATGATTTTTGGATAGTAATAACATTCGGACGTTTGGCCGCTGTAGACATAGCTTACATTTTGGGCCGTATAATGCAGACCTCTCAAAGTAGTACAACCTTCAACATGGACAACTTCACGATAGATATTGACAGAGTATTCCGCGTTGCGGGACATGGTGCCAAACCTTATACTCTTAACTTCAATTCTCCAGTTATTTACAGAAGGCATATAAACACCGACCGTGGTTGCGGTTTTATAGCAGTAGTCTTAGTTCATATGTTTACTGTGCGAAATACAATCGCGTATAATATCTGGCTACCTATGGTTGTTCAGCGTGCTTGCAAATTGGCTTCAGATTGCGAGATCGATTTTTATTGTAATATGGGTCCTGAAGAGCTGAGAA
This sequence comes from Bathynomus jamesi, assembly GCA_023014485.1. Lineage (NCBI taxonomy): Eukaryota > Metazoa > Arthropoda > Malacostraca > Isopoda > Cirolanidae > Bathynomus > Bathynomus jamesi. Next base: position 18,617 of record JAJOZX010000400.1, on the reverse strand, counting down.
GGGTAGAGCAGGAGATGAATGTTCGTATAGTTGTATTTGGAATGAATGATCGTCGTAGGACTGTGTATGCTTTTAAAATCTGTGTGAGAGATCGTACAAGACCCCTACTTATTTTAGGGCTGTCAGGGTCAACGAATCTCCCCATCCGTAATATAAGAGCTCTTTACGCTAGTTATGATAAAAGTCGAAAATATGGAAGGCATCATGATTCGTGTAAGGGATGTCTCGAGTTTGCGGAAGATAAAGTGAAACATTGCAAGGAATGCCACATGGTATGTGAGCAGGGTAAAAGCTCCAAATGTGAAAGTCGTGTAGTTGAAGCTGAGAAGAGGGATTGTAATGCGTGTAGACGCACATTTTTCAATAATAATTGCTTTGAGCTCCATAAGTCATTTGGCACTTGCAGGAAAATGGAAATCTGTGAATGTGGTATGTTTCATATAATGAATAATTGTGGGAAATTCATGCAAGAATGCGATGAAATTCACTGTCCTGCATGCCACGAGAAATATAAGGAGGATGGTGTAAAGCATGGATGTTATATGAAACATGCTAAGCCTAAAAATAGACCTTTTATAACTGTGTACTACGATATAGAAACATATATGGTTGCTGAAACCAGAGAGATTACCCCACATCTACTTGTAAGTCAGACTATCTGCGATGAGTGCATGAATGTTAAGTGTGATGAGCGTCACAAATGAGGTAAACGGACAAAAGTTTTTAAAATGATTGCACAAGACAGTTCTGTGAAACTCTTTGTGTCCTATATTGTCAAGTTAGTGGATAAGTTCAAAAAAATTATTGTGTATATGCTTCCCCATAACGGCGCAAAATTTGACATACAGTTCCTTTATAAGGAGCTGCTTGAACACAAGTCATCGGAGATATTTAGAGGTGATCACTTGAAAAGAGGAAACAAACTTATACAGATGCAAATAAGAGGTAATGCTCAGTTTAAAGACACTTTATTATTCACACTTTGTAAATTAGCCAAGCTACCCAAGGTGATGAGCGTAGCCACCGAAGTTTCAAAAGGTTTTTTTCTCATACACTTTCCTCTCTAGCGACACTTTAAATTACGTAGGATTACCTCCACCCAAACATTACTTTAACTATGCCAACATGAGTGATAGTGAGCGTGAAGATTTTGACCGCTACTACAACAGTTTTAATGAAACTATTCCTTACAATATACCGGATGAATGTGAGCGCTATTGCATGAATGATATGCACGTGCTTAGAGTATGTTTCCAGGCCTTTAGAAGGATGTACAGAGAACGATTCAACTGCGACCCGCTACAAGTCGCAACCACTATCGCCTCATTGTGCTTTACGGTTTTCAAGAACAATTTCAAGCCTAAAGACACCTTAGCCGTCATTCACAGAAACAATCCCCGCAGTTTTGAGCATAAGGCTATTTATTGGCTCATACACCTACAGCAGCAGGCCGGTGTATACATAATACAGTCCCGCAACACGGGATAAGTACCCATTAAGGTCAATGGCCGTGTGTTTTGGGTGGGTGGCATGGGCGAAGACCGTGCCACTGGTGAGAAGACTGTGTACTCCTTTAACGGTTGCTGGTTGCATGGATGCCCACGTCCTCAGTGTGGAATCGGAGGAGATATCCATGGTAGATCTCCTGCCGACAGTCTTGCATGGACCCGCACCGGCGATGAGCTTATATCCTCGCAGTTCACTCACTAGGTCTTGTGGGAGCATGAATATGATGCACGGATGGAAACAGATCGAGAGTACCGTGGAGAAATAAACATCATCAAGCGTTCAATGGTGTTGGATCCTCTCAAATGTGGTGATAGCCTGTTTGGAGGGCGTACAAATCCCTTCAAGCTATACTTTCCGCGTACGGAGGGTGTGAAACTCCATTATTACGATTTCTGTTCTTTATACCCCTACGTCATGAAGAACAACCCGTACCCCGTAGGAGGACCTGAAAAGCTAGTGGGACAAGCCCTGCCCACCATCGAAGAGTTCTCAACAAATTTCAACGAGAACTATTTCGGTCTTTCTTTCGTAGACGTGCTCCCCGCCCCTCGCGATTTATGGATGCCGATCTGACCCGTTGTCATAGACCACAAACTCATGTTTCCCCTGTGCGTGAAGTGCGGAGAGGAGAACAATAGGGCATGTAGTCACACAACCAACCAGCGGAAGACCAGAGGTAATATACAAGCCCTAAGCTGTCCCTAGCTGTTCACCATGGCTACACAATATTGAATATATATGAGGTGTGGAGTTTCCAGAAGCTACCCAACCTTTTCACACCATATATAAACACTTTTTTGAAGGATAAGGTAGAAGCATCAGGGTATCCGCGAGGAGTTGAGACCGAAGATGAAAAATCGGCGTATATTCAGCGTTACCGTGACCGTGAAGGGATACACCTTGAACAACCAAATTGCTAAGAACCCTGGTAAGCGATTTAATGCATAGTTGTGCCTAAATAGTCTTTGGGAGAAATTTGCTCAAAATACTGGTAAAGGTAACGTTCATCTAACCCAGGGGCCTTCAACCTGGGCGATAGCGCCCACTAGTGGGCGAATTGTGATTTTAGGTGGGCGGTAGAAAATTTTCACGAAAACTGTAATTAGATTCACTTAAGGGTTTGGTAAATATGAAAATTTAGACTTCAAAAGACCCGATCTAAATCGACGAAAAATATAGTTAGCACTAAGATCACACACACGTACGCACACACAAACACAATCGTTTTCTTCTACAATCTACATCTATTCTACAATAAAAGAGAATTGAATTGATTGTTATCAATCAAAGATGATCTCACAGCTAGCGACTTGGAAAAATATAGTAGTCATCTTGATGCACTAAAAATTGACACGGAAAATCGTATTCAAGACATTATGAACCTTAAAGTCGATGCGTGGATGGAGACTCCTTTTATTATAAACGTATGTGATGTTGAGATTACCTGTCAAGAGGAATTATTGCAATTAAAATATGACGCTGAGTGCAAAGCAAATTTCAAAGAAGGTGGATACCTACAACTTTGGCAGAACAAAAAAATACCCAAGCTCTATCCACATTTATGGAATAAGATTTCCACTCTACTAGTAGCTTTCCCTACCTCATATCTGGTTGAATCAGGATTCAGTGTAGTGAACCACATTCTTACCAAGGAAAGAAATCGTTTGAATATAGCAGAAAGAGGATATCTTCGTTTGTTTCTTACTAAAATAAAACCCAACTTAAAGTTTTAATTAGCAAGCATCAACCACAAGGCTCTCATTAAAGGTAATTAAACATTTATTTTCTTTTTTCTTTTATTAATTATGATGATTTATTTTTTTTGCCCTAAGGTGGGCGATAAGTTTTTTTAATTCTCAAAAAATCAAAAAGTGGGCGGTAAGCTAAAAAATGGTTGAAGGCCCCTGATCTAACCCAAAGTTATAACGAGGTGTGGGATTATGCCAATGCTCCCGATAAAGAGGTCATGGAGATCGTGAATGTAGGTAATACGTACATAATAAAGTACAACATTACTGAATTGGCCACAGACACATCGCGTGTTACAAACATACCTGTAGCTAGCTTCATAAACGCATACGCACGCATCAAGCTTTGGGGGCTACTGCACTCTCTTGGGCGGAGGGTTCTGTACACAGAAACAGATAGTGTGATATTCACGGAGAGGGAGGGTGAATACCTGCCGTCTATTGGTGAATTCCTATGAGAATTGACTGATGAGATCAAGGATGAGTATGGTATGCATATGCTGATTATTTTGTATCAACCGGTCCAAAAACTTATGGGGTATGGGTGAGGGTGGAGGAGGAGCTGAAATATATCGTGAAGGCGAAGGGCATCACGCTTAACCAGGCGAACCGACGGAACGTTCACTTTGATTCGTTGAAGGAGCTAGTATGCTTGGAAGATGAGGGCGACCAAACCCCCCAACTGACTGTAGGGACCCACAATTTTCAGGCCCAGAACCTGTGTGGTGTGAAGGAACTTACGGGTACGAAAGTTTGTCGTAACACCTATAGGAAATGTTATGAGGTACCTGGTACCTATGATACCGTACCCTTTGGGTACCATTGCCCTTGATTGTTATATATATATATATATATATGTGGGATCACCTGAAGATCAGGGCCCCCAGCATTTTTTAAATAGCTTTATAAGGCTAACTAACGAAAATATTACGACCTAACCAATCGTCAAGAGCGTAAGTTGACCTAACAATTGGTTATGTTAGGTCGTGATATTTTCGTTAGTTAGCATTATAAGGCTAACTAGAGAAGGCTGGGACCCCTGATCTTCAGGTGATCCTATATATGTCTATTTACTTCTTAACGATATGTTTATTTTATTTATTACGCGTCTTTGAATATATATACCTGAATAATTCGATGATATTTTTATTAAATAAATCATGTTTGAATCAGCGTTTCATTTTATCCTTTGTGTGTGTGTGTGTGTGTGTGTGTGTGTGTATGTGTGTGTGTGCAGGAAAAGTCCTATGCTCCGCCCACTGTTTGATCTACAAAAGGTCACGTAACTCCTGCTACTACCTTGACATATCTCTACCCCTGCGTTCTCAGTTGACCGCTGCAAGTCCTGGGTCTCAGCCGTATTTGAAGAATTCTCGCGTAGACGAAAAATAGTTATGGATACCTTTGATATTGCGTGCTCAACGTTTATGAAGTAGTATTCGATAAAATCTACAGATGTGCTGGATATTGAAAGACTCCCTAGCCCTCCCTCCTTTGAGAATTTTAAGGCTACATTGAACCGTGCGAAGCGTGAGGAACAAGAGGTTCAAATACTCTACGAGAGCAATGCAGGATTTCGTGGTACAAACGATGTAATGTGTAAAAGCGTACATATACCGTGAAGTGAAAGAAACAACACGTGCAGAAGAGAAGCAAAGGGTATGGTTAGCGAGTCTTGTTGATGAGTGGTATGACATGCGGTATTATGTCATGCTGCATCATACCAAGTACTCTTACCCTGCGGTTGAGAATGTAAATCTTGTCATGATGGACAATCTGAAGTTTTTTTATCATTACATTAATATATATCATGAAGAGGTTTGCAGCGAGGTTGTGGCTAAAGGCATGTGTGAGTTTTTAATAGAATTTAGAGACGAGTATCGTTTGCTAAGCAAAATGGATAAATATAGACATGTTTCTCTCAAATAGTGCGCCGGAGTGTTAATAAAATGTGCGTAGTTCGTGAAAATACCCCTGAACGAAAATGTCTGGTGCGCATTACGGGGAATAGGAGTGATAAAACATTAAAGCAGATATAGTCCGGTAGCACAGACCATGATTTTACTGGAACCGTGCATTGTTTGTTATAAAGCAAATTTTTACATATTTTGAAAGCTTATACCACTCCATTCAAGAATCCATCGGGTGTACACCTGACCCCCGCTTGGCTTTTTCAATATGGCCGCCATTTTCCAAGATGGCCGGCGAAACTGAAAAATCCCATATTCTGGTCAATACTTGATGGATTTTTATGATCTTGTGTCATTTCTAGGGATTTTTAGGATGATAAGTCGATCTGGAGGGGTCATCGGTTTGCTGATGAGCGAACGCGAACTTGACTTGACCCATGTATTCTCAACAGAGCTTGTGGCATACCCACCCGCACTGTTCCAACCAGATGGCTTAATGAGAACTGCAGCTAAGTCTGCATTGAAGCAAAACTTGGGAGTGGAAACATCCTCTCGAACATGGGGTCGACCAACAGTTGTTATCATGGATGTGTCAGCTGTTTTGTGGACAGTCGACTGGCCTGCTAGTGGAACAGTTGCTACATTTATCCAAACCTTCAAAGTATGGCTACCGAAACATCTTTCTCATGCATCTGTAGTACTAGTTTTTGATCGCTACTATGATTTCTCTCCGAAATCAAGCACTCGGGCAATGAGAAGCAAGAGCAGCAGAGTTCACAAGCTGGACCTCAACACCCCATTCCTTACAAGAGACGCTGTTCTCACGTGCACCGCGAACAAGGAGCAACTAAACAGGCTGCTCTGTGAGCAAATCCTTGCTGACAGTGAGTATCTCGCAACTGTAACCCAAGACCATGAGCTAGTGCTTGCAGGATGGCAGACCATACCGACTTCCATTGTGCGAGGCAGGAGTCGAGCAGCATTGGAGCTCTCATCATTTCATGAAGAGGCTGACGTGATAATAACACAACACGCTATCGCACAAACTGAGAAAGATTCTGATGCCCGCATCGCCATCATTTGTGATGACACAGACGTGTTTGCCATGCTGACTCACTTCTATGAATTTAAAAAACTAGGCTGTCCCATGATTATGGAATCTCCAGTGCGTGGCAGAAAATCAGTGGACATCCGAGCAACTGTAACCCAGCACAAAGACATCATCCCACAAATCCTCGAACTACACGCTTTGAGTGGTTGTGACACAGTTGCAGCACACAGGGCATCGGCAAAGCGACTGCCATTGCCACAGCCAAGAAGGGTCGGAAGCTAGACAAGCTGGGGTCCCTTGATGCATGCTTTGACCATATCGAGAAAGAGGCAACAGCGTTCATTGTTGCATGATATGGGGATAAGAAATCCTCATCTCTTACTGAGTGTCGTCAGCGAGTATGGGCTCAGAAGACAGGGAAGTCTGAACTGCTGCACCCAAACTATGTTCTCTACCACCAACAACTGAAGCTTTCCATCAAAATGTGCTCAGAGCCCACTACACTGTGGCGAACTGGCTCGATGCACTAAAGTGTGACCCACCACCACTTGATCCTGTGCATTATGGGTGGGAGAGAGACGAAACAAACAGAGTTCTCATCCCAAAAACAGTTGGTGAAGGAGTGTGCTTAGCACCAGATGAAGTTCTGAAGCTAATCAGATGTGGGTGTGAATCACAATCAGCATGCAGGGGGAGTCGCTGCGGCTGCATGGGACGCGGAATCCCTTGCACAATGTTCTGTGCATGTGGCAGCGGCTTGGATTGCAACAATCCATTGACCCAAAACGCAAACGAAGAGCAGACTGATGATCCTGACGATCCTGACACAACCATGTCTTTTGATATTTGCCCCCAATAAATGGTTACCTAATGTGAATAACTGCATCAAAGTTGTCAATGCCAATCCCCCAGCTAGGTGAGAGCTTTGTTTGCTTACGAGGTCATATCTTGAATGCATGTGCCCTGCACTTCAGCATAAATTGTGGTTTATATCCGAATATCCATATCCATATAATGTGGGTTGTCATTTAAGCATTATGATCTGGTTTTATCTGCAGAAAAGATGTTAAGTGTTCAGCAGTTAGCTAGATTGTAGAAATTGTCACTGAAATAAAGCAAATACAGTGGTCAACTGTAGCATTATCATATTTCAAGGCCAAACTTTAACCTCAAATGACCTTGACTTGACCCATGGAGTTGCAAAATGATATCCTACTGTTATCATGTGCCTATAGCGCTACTCAGTCTCGCCCAAAACCATAAAAACGACAGTAAGATCACCAAAATATCTCCACGACTTCCCGCGATATGGGATATTCCTTATTTCGGGGGGGCGTTTGACCTCCAATGACCTTGAGTATTGACGAATCGGGTCAAGACGACTTCCAAAGTATCCGCAACCCCTCCAGATCGACTCATCATCCTAAAAAACCCCTAGAAATGACACCAGGTTCATCAAAATCCATCAAGTATTGACCAGGATATGGGATTTTTTAGTTTCGCCGGCCATCTTCGAAAATGGCGGCCATAGTGAAAAAGCCAAGCGGGGGTCAGGTGTATACCCGATGGATTCTTGAATGGGGTGGTATAAGCTTTCAAAATATGTCAAGATTTGCTTTATAACAAACAATGCAGGTTTCTCATCCCGTGCAACCGGACTAATATTACTTCATGTATCGCACATGGAAAAATTCTCTAAACAACTGCCCAGTATAATGGGGCACAAATATCCATGTGACTCTTTCATGCTGGAAAAAACTCGTACAGGAAACATTAACGCTTGGTATGACTCGCCCGTGTGACTCGTTTCCCCACACCTGTTTCCGCGCCAAACCGCGCACCTGCTGCTCAGCTTGAACCGACTGGAAGTAGACTCCTCATAATAGAAAACGATGGAGCTTCCGTTGAGCAGCATTCTCAATGTCGTATAAGATGTGTTCGTGACGAAGTCGTTGCGTGTGTTCAGGCGTAAAACCGGCGCCGTTAACTATGTACTTGAAACGACTTGTAGACAAACAAACTCTGGTAAACGGAATGTTATTTATTTAAGTGTTGAGGAGATGACTTGAGTCTTCGTGATAGTTGAGAAGTGGAGAGAATATCATTATAATATACCTGCAGGCGTAGGTACAAGAAGAGAACAGATTAGTGATGCACCCTCATATGCCATTATTTGTACGTTATGTATAAATCGCGACCAGCCATGCATTGATATACGACTGATGTGGAAGAATGCATCTGATAATAACGTCCTTGTGCCCACGCGAAACCGCTTCATCCTCGACAGAATGCTTGAAATCGTCTGTATATATACGTATTTATATATATATATATATATATATAGGGTGGGCCGAAAGTCTGGATCCATAGGAAAATATTTATTTTAATACATAAATTAC
>JAJOZX010000400.1:0-5000 GCA_023014485.1 Bathynomus jamesi | reverse complement strand
GTCTTCTTGAGAAATCGAGCAGTTCGTCCCGCGAAGATGCAACTGAGTTCTCCACAGAGGGATCAGTTGAAGCTAGCTTGAACTTGTCTTGATGAATGAACTGTCAGTGACCCATGAACCTTTTGTACAGGAGTATCTCAGGTCCAGTCGACGATTCCCCGATGGTTGTCTCGAAAGCGGCTCCAATCACAAGCTCCAGCACATGGTGCCGACAGGCAAAGAACAGAAGATCTTTTCCAAGTTTCTCCTCGATGAGAGCACAGGCGCCAGATCGATGGCCTGTGTTCGAAGCTGTGGTGTCGAAGCTTAACGCCTGAACCCCGTCGTCGATCTTCCAGTCTTCGAGACACTTGACGACGGCCGCTGCTTGCGCCTCTCCAGTTCCGGATGGAAGCTTTGGAACACCCAAGAGTTGTTCAACTCTGAGGCCAGACACGATGACAGGCAAGCGATCAACATGTTCTCGGGATATCAGATCCTCCATGAGCTTACCATCCCAATGAACGGTAAGGGGAACGTCGGTGGAGAACTCCTCCTTCAAACCTTTCGACTGGGCCGAACGATTGCGAGCCCTTTCTCTGTGGATGGAGTTCCGAATGATGTTCAGGTCGATGGCATCATGGCCAAGGTTTTTAGCGACCTCGGTAAGAACGTAGGTCGCATTTCTGGAGGAGATCTGCGTCCAGTCTAGGGCAGCAGCCAGTTGAGGTGTTATGATATTCTTCCTGACTTTTTTTTGGAGCAGACGCAGCGGCAGCACCCCCAACTGCACCTTCCTTCTCCCGGTCATCATCCGTCTCCTCTGCCGTACTTGACGATGAAGTTGATGCCAGCACCGCTCGGCTGGGTGAAGCTTCCTGCACCTCCTGTGCCCTCTTCCGTTGCCTGGCCTCCCCTTCTGTCTCTGGGCCAGAAGGAAAGCCCGGTCCTCAGGATTCTTCATCAGGACCAGTGCATCCGCATGATCGATATCAAAGAGATCTTCTTCCAAGCGCTCTTGAAACTCCTGTTCCTTCTGCTTGTGGGATGCACTGGTCCTGGTCTGATGTTTTTTCAGAGCTTTCCACTGCTCGAAGACCGCCTCTAGCTTCTTGATGCAATGCTGGTCATCTCGCGTTGGGATGCTGGCTTTATCCCATAACGCCTTGATGGCTTCTACTGTTTCGCGACCGGCGTCCCGGGTGGTCTTTTTCTTCTCCAAATGGAGGAACAGGAAATGCCCAAAAGCTTGCCGATATGATGACAATTTCGCGCTCTTGATTTCCGGTTCAACAGAACCGATCAAATACAACTTCTTTCTCGATTCCATCCTGAGGAAAGAAAAAAGGAGTGTTAGATACAACTTCCATGTACTGTATATGTACAACTTCCTGTATAAAAGTAAACCTTCAACTCACGAGGGCGACCTCTAAATATTCTTGGATTTCAAAAATATTTAGCACGCATGGTTTTTCCTAGGAACTGCACAAATTGCGAGGGTTAGAGAAACAAATTTCAAACTTTCATTTTTAAGCGCCACCCCTAATATATATATATATATATATATACAGTGGCACTCGTAAATATTCGTACAGAGAAATAGTTCAGTTATATTCGATATTCATCCTTATCTTTTGTACCATGCATAAGATAGTTACGAAAAGTTTATCGTTCGTTTGGAAAATTTTAACAAGTAAACAAATTAGCTTAACTCCAACATATAATGCAAAACATCAAAGAATTTGAGGAAAATGAAAAAAGACAAACTGCAAAAGTTTTGTACATTTATTTACAAAATTATTTAATACTTTGTTCACCTTAGGCTTGAAGAATTAAGATTTTTTATTAGTAGTTGGCTGTTTAGTGATTGGAGACTGTTGGCAATTCTGAATTCTAGAATTTTCCCTGTGAATTTTCATGGAAGAAGGATGACTGTGCAAGACTTTAGTAAGCAATGGGTCGTCGTGGTAGAGAGCTGTCTACAGATCTTAAAAGATCTGTTATTGCTGCACACGAACCTGGAAAGCGTTATAGGAAGACAGAGAAGAACTTCGAGTTTCATTTACGACAGTTGCTGCAGTTCTAAAGAAATGGAAAGGCTTTGGAACAATCAAAACGCTACCAACGTGTGGACGAACTTGCAAGATTTCAGAACGTACAGCTAGACGGATTGAAAGAATGGCTGCTGCAAATTTACGAGGACTGCAGGTGATATTTGCCAAACATTAAGACTATCTAAGATCGATGTTCATCCTTCTACTGTATGTCGTACATTGAGAAAGAATGGTCTGCATGGAAAAAAGGCTCTGCTACGAAAAGTGCACAAAGAAGCTTGTTTAAAATAATCCAAGCATCATAAAAATAATGGATTTGCATTCTGGAAGAAAGTTCTCTGGACAGAGAAGGCCAAAATTTAATTTTTCGGGGACAACGAGCAATGGTATGTTTGGCGAAAATCAAATACTGCATTCGAGGAAAAACTTCCTTCCTTCGGTTAAACATGGTGTAGGGTTCGGGGTTTCCCGGGTGTTTCGGTAAACCGACCATTGACTCGTTCGTGGGTTGGCATGTGACAACAACGATACGAGATGCACATACGTAACACTAAGGATGGTATCGTAACTAGTGATGCTTTGGTTCGGATTATTTTTAGTTTTTCCACTAGACCACAACTAAGTAAACTAATATTGTTAACTTTAGACTATTAATATAAATTGTTTTATTTAAAAACACCAAAATGTTTATACTTTTAATCTTATGCTCATAAATTCGATTAACTTTATACTTACGTTATATAATTCAATGGACAAGGTTAAGCCTTGACCGAAAATCAAGTAGGCCTTCAAAAACGATATAGCCTCGCGCGTGAGATAAATAAAAGCCTAAGGTTACGCATAGAAGTTTCTATTTCGTTAATCCAAGTGGAAAATTAATTGAATTTACTGTTATTAATTCATCTGAAATAAATATAGGCCCTACTTCCCACCGGCTCTGATCGAAATGTTGAAAGCAAATTAACAAGGGAAGGCAAAATGATTTAAAGATGGACAGACAACTCTATCTGATTCCCTCCTCTACTCAACTTCTTAGCGATACGCTGCCTTTCCATCGAGATGATTTCATTGTTCCATTCGAGTTTTACACAGCTGTTCTTTATTTATTATTGCACCTGTAACTTAAGAAACGCAATTAATACATGATTTCAAAAGTTTTTATTGTTTTCTCATTATGTTATCTTATTTAACTAACTTTATTGGCATTATGATATTAAATTACTTAATTATATAAATTTAGTGAAAACTAATTTCTTTTTAATTACATGATTGGACAGAACGGAAGGTGGGCATCACGTGACTGCCAAAACCTGTGCCTGGTTGGCTAACCGTGGTTACAAGTATGAACACAACAAAACCTGTTGTTCCAGCTTCGTACAAAAATTCACGTACACTTGTCCAAATTCATCTAAAGCCTATTTCCTAACTTTACAATCTATCTATTAAACTTAACATATTTTCCATTTATACATTATGAATTCTGTTATTTTATATTCATTAATAAATCCCGATTTTATAATCCCAACAACGGTGGTGGTGGTGGTGGTTTGGTTATTTGAGGTGTTTTAGTGTTTCTATGCCAAGAAAGCTTGTTGTCATCAATACAGTCTTGAATTTGAAGAAATATCAAGAAATGTTAGAAGAAAGTGTATTGGCTTCAGTTCGGGAGTTGCGAATGGGTTGCAACTGGATAATGCAACAAAAAAATGATCCAAAATATAAAAGTAAAAGCACCAAGAAATGGCTTCAACAAAAGAATTTGAAGCTTCTCGAATGTCGCAGTCAAAACCCAGATACAAATTTAATCAAAATTTAATCAAATACCAAGTATTTTTGGTCTGATTTGAGAACAGCTGTCCGCAAGAGAAACCCTTCGAATCTGAGTGAATTGCAACAATTAGCTTTAGAAGAATGGGCTAAAATTTCTACTGAAAGATGTCGAAAACTTGTAGAAAAATACCCAAAACGAATCATTGAAATCATTCAAGCAAACGGTGGAGACACAAAGCAAAGTAATAAATCATTTTGTAAGTAAATGTACAAACACTTTTGCATCTTAATTTTTTTTTATTTTCCTCAAGTTCTTTGATGCTTTACATTATATGCTGGAATTACACTAATTTTTTTTATTAGTTAAATTTTTCCAAAATTTCGGTAAACTTTCCATAACTATCTAATGCATGGTACAAAAGATAAAAAAGAATATAACAATATTTTTCTGTACGAATACTTACGAGCGCCACTATATATACAGTATATAATATATATATATATATTATATACACACACACACACACACACACACACACACACACCAGGTGATTACAAATGATCTTCCCGATTTCAAACATTTATTATGAAAAACCTAACACAAGTACGTCGTAAAACAAGATATACAAATAAAGAAGAACTCAAAAATTTTATTCACAAGCTATTGAAGTTCAGTATAAGCTCTTTTTGGGGCTTCTTTTGAGGTTACAGCATTCCTAAATGAGCAATTGCCTGATCGTTGGATCGGCTGTGTGGGGCCCATTCCTTGGCTGGCTCGCCCGATCTAACCCTCCTTGACTTCTTCCTCTGTGGCTGTGTCAAAAGTGAAGTTTTCGTTCCACCAATGGCAACAACTTTGGAACATTTGAAGGAAAGGTTACGTGAGACTGTTAGAAAAGTTCAGTATGATATGTTACAAAATGTATGGAGATAAACAGAATACCGCTTTGATATCTACGGAGCCACAAAAGGAGCTCATACTGAAATTCAAAGCTTGTAAATAAAACTTTTCGAGTTCTTCTTTATATGTATATCTTGCTTTCGCTGTAGTTTTGTTAGTTCTTTCATAATAAATGTTTAAAATCGGAAGGTCATTTGTAATCAGCCGGTGTGTCCTATATATATATAATATAATATATATAGCTATACACACACGGTGTGTGTGTGTGTATATATATATATACACACGTGTATATA